>PVIH01002100.1:0-203498 GCA_004025045.1 Sigmodon hispidus
AAATGAAATTGAGTATTGTTCTTTCAAGGTCCAAAAAATATTGTGTTGGGATTTTGATGGGCAGTGCATTGAATCTGTAGATTGCCTTTGGTAGAATTGCCATTTTTACTATGCTGATCCTACCAATCCAGGAACATGGGAGAGCTTTCCATTTTCTGATATCCTCTTCAATTTCTTTCTTCAGTGATTTAAAATTTTTTGTCAAATAGGTCTGTTACTTCTTTGGTTATAGTTACTCCAAGGTATTTAATACTATTTGCAGCTATTATAAAGGGTAATGTTTCCCTTATTTCTTGTTCAGCTCTTCTATCTTTAGTGTATAGAAGGGTTACTGATTTCTTTGAGTTAATCTTGTATCCTGCTACATTGCTGAAGGTGTTTATCAGCTGTAGCAGTTCCTTGGAAGAATTTTGTGGGTTACTTATGTATACAATCATATCATCTGCAAATAGAGATAGTTTCACTTCTTTTTTGAAGGTTCCTTCTTAAGCCTTGGTAGTACCCGCTTTGAGACTGAGATTTGGGCCTAGTGATTTTGTCTCTAGAGATCCCCCAGGAAAATCCTTCTGTCTGCTTGGAAGTGGATTTGCCTGAACTTCACTGAAGAGCAGATGATAACAGTGAAATTAAAATGTTCAGAATCGTTATAGCCATTTATTACTACAAACAAGCCACCCAAACTTAGGGGCTTACCTCCTGGGTTAAGTTTCTCTGGTCCTGAATCTTCCATGTGGGCAGAGCCCGGCTGGAATGCTTTTAAAAGCCAACTCCCCCAGGGAGCTATAGTCACTTATAACCCTTTTTTACCCAAGATAATTTCACAACCCTAAGTGTATAGCCACATAAGACAGGAATATAAATCAAACATTTACTGACAATCAATCATAGTGAAGTTCATTTTAAAAACAATTCTTTGAGAGATATGTATATATAATTTAGTACTTATTAAATGTGAAAGCAATTTTGCACACTAGTGAGATGAATGTGCTTGCTTATATTTATATAAAGAATAAAATATTGAAAACTGCAGGATATAGAGTTCTTCAAAGCTTTTCAGAGTTGACTGATATTTTAATTTTAGAATTATCCGTGCTGAGACTGCTGCTTCACATAAATATGTAAGTGTGACATAAGAATATGTAGGGCCATTTGAGAAATTATTGGAAGTCCTGTCCTAAGCCCAAACCAATATTCAACTAATGATTTTTAATGAAAATCAAGTCAGCAATTCAAAACTCAAAATTTAAAATCAAACCCTCTAACATAATACAAGCTAAAGATATATACTAAGTTAATACTTGACCTCCTAAGGAACAATGGGAAACAGTATTATGCCTTTGTTTTCTGTAATTAAACCATTATAGTTCCACAGGAGGATAAAACTGAATATGTACAGTAAAAAAAAAAAAAAAAAAAAAAAAAAAAAAAAAAAAAAAAAAAAAAAAAAAAAAAAAAAAAAAACAATGAAAACCAAAACACTGCAATTCATGCCATGCATCTGGACTCTAAGCCCCGATGTTTTGGGCTGCATTCCCTGGCAGTGCATGGTCTGAGTGCATGCATAGTGCATTGTGCTCATGTTGGGTCTGCAGTGAAGCCTCACAATGAGCAATGCCCAGGACACTTTGTATTTGTTGCAAGTTTAAACTGACTTTAGGTCATTATGTGTTCAGAAACCTTTCATTATTATCAACGTCTTTTGTAACACTCACACTCAGTTATAGTTGAAGGAGCTGGGCCAGAGCACTTAGAGCCATTTGATTCCCCAGAGCATGGCAGCAAATGTCCAGAGACAGCAAGGATGGACAGGGAGTTTACAACCATCTCAAAAGTTATATGCATTCAGTGATGTTCCAAGTCACCAAATGAAATTGGCACAAATGTCACCCAGGTTTGGGAAGGTCAGCATGGAATGAGCATCCTAAGACAACTTAGAAATGTTCAAAGAAGGTGTCTCAGTTACATAAGAGTGTGAGGTGGAATGTATTTGAGTCAGCTGCTCTCAGAGAATACAATCTGCCACTCCACTACCCAAAGAATAGGACACACACGCACGCACACACACACACACACACACACACACAGAGAGAGAGAGAGAGAGAGAGAGAGAGAGAGAGAGATAGTTGGGTTATTGGTTGTCTGGTTTGGTTTTTTGGGTTTTTAAAGCTATTAGGGGCATCTATCTTTTCTCCAGACAGAAGTACAATTCCACACAGGATGAGATGAGAAGGCCCGCATGTCTAAGAGCATGCCAAAGAGACTCCACATGGGTCTCTGTGTATGATCAGATGGTATTTCTCCCCAATGCAGTGAACATCTTCCTCCCACATAGAACAAGGAAAAGCACATAAGAAGATCTTAACACCTTCCTTTCTCATAAAGAGTGGAGGAGGGAACCTGGTTCTGCCATTCCAGGACCTTGATTGCAAAGCTCTATGTTGTTGGGGGCACATGTTTGTTTCTCTAGGCTTGTGAGTGCCATTGACAGGTTCTGTATGTCTCTTCATCAGCAGCATGGTGGCTGGTGGTGCACCTGGATGTGAAGAGGTTGGGTGTTTCCTGAGTGACCTTTGGTGACATACTTCACTCTGCTTCAGTTTCCTTATAAAGCAATGAGGCTAATGAGGAGACATGCAGCATTTTGTAAACAGCAAATGTGTTCATTCCTGAAGCTCCCTTACCTTAACAGGTGCTTTACGACTGTCAGTAATTACAAAGCAGAATGACTTCAGAAAGCTGGAGGTGACTTGTACCAGGTCCAGATTTATTTGTGATCGATATCCCACGAACATCCACAGGATCTACCCAGTAGGAGCAGATTCTTAAGACTCGCCGTCATTAGAAACCTGTCCCTTCTTTCATGGTCACAGACAGGTGCCAGTAACCCTCTTGATTTTGCAGACCAGAGTGTGGTGGGGGTGGGGCATCTGGGACCGGCTTGAGCATGGTGAAATGGAAAGATAAGGTTTTCTGACTGAATATGAGTTCTCAAACCCAAACTCCATCTTTCCTCGGTCCCGTCTCCAGATGGAGAGGCAAAGAGGACTCAAGGCTGCATCTTATCCTAATGGAGAATGGCTTGGGTACCTGCCTTTGTTAACTGGGTGACCTTGAGCAGTTTTCCCCCACTGTAAGTTAAAAGACCCTATAGCTCTTTTAGCATATGCCTAACCCGCTTTGAGTCAGAGAACGTTTCCATAGCGACAGAGGTGCCAGGGTGTTAAGTCTCTCTTTACAGCATCCGGGACCTAGCCTACATAGGGACCTTTTGAATCTGGGGAATGTTCGTGCTGGGACAGAGGCCCCTGGGGTGATTCTTGGAATCGCTAAGTTTGGAACAGGGTGCCACATTGGGTGGCCAAAGACCACGAAGGCAGGGTGCTTCTTGCTGCTGTTACCTGGGACCATGTTTGTTTGGGCACCCTCCCCAGAGACTGCAGGTTATACTCATTTCCTCTCCTGACTCTGGGGGAAATGCATGGGCTGATAGTGAGCTCTCAGGATATTTTTGTTAAGTTTTTGTTTTACTCGTTTTTTGAGACCAGAGCACTCCAAACACTGAGGTACACCCTGGTAGCTAGCTAGTTGCCTCTGACGTCAATGGTTCCTCTACAGATGCCCTCTGCACCTCGGGATGGAAACGGCTCTACCCGGTGGCAGTGCAAGAAAATAGAGATGGGGAACCAGAGGAGATGCTCTCCCTAGCAAGCCAAGTTCCTAAACCAATCATCCCAATCAAGCTCCTTGGCTGAGCAGCAAGAAATGCCCCAGCAGGCGGAGCCACGGCGCTTTGATGTCTTGAGGCCACACGGTGGCGCTACCGCACCACCCTCCGGCAGACGACACAGGGCTAGGGATGTCCCGGGCAGGGGCTGGCCAGGGTGCAGAGCAGGAGCCTCCGCTCACGCCTTGACAGCCAGTCTAGGAATGGAACACAGTATACATCTTCATGCCTTAGGATACATTCGCCACCCTGCACTTGAGCCTATTAACGTCATATAGGCAAAGGGGCCTCCTTTACTAATTGGGTAAGCTGAAACTGAGCCTGGGTTTAGCTTCTCTGGCAAGGCACTTCCCTGAAGGGAAAAGAGAGCTGTAAGAAGAAAGCCATTAGGATTTATTCCCAGAGGTTCTTAGAAACTGCCACAACCTGTGAGGTCAAAATCAAACCGTTTTGCACAGAGCATAAGAGACTCAATATTGGCCCTAGCAGCAATGCGGTCCACACCCAGATCTGTGAACATCCCACTACAGACCCTTACTTCCATACTTTCAATCACCTTATAAGAAAAAAAGACCCCTCCTTCCAAATTTCTTCTTTCCCTTCTCATAAGTAGGAAAGAGGAAATACCTTTCAGTTAGTTCTGATCTTGGCAATGACTTTGGGGGTGACGGCAGCAAGATGGAAGAAATGCAGAATCCTATCGCATCCAATCAGGTATTAAGATCCTTGGTTAAGCAAGTATGATGGGCAATACTGATTGTCAACCTGACAATGTAGACTCCCCTGGGAGATGGACCTCCAAGCACACTTGTAAGAGATTGTCTTGAATGGGCTAACTGAGGTGGGAAAACCCACCCCCCCAAGTAGACAGCATCATTCCTTGGCCTTAGGTCCTGGGCTGCATACAAAGGAGGAAGCTAGCTGAGCAGAATTGGCCCTGTTCCTCTGCTTCCTGCCGCCATGGCTTCACTGCCTTGATAGACTGTACCCTGGAACCTGAGCCAAGACAGACCCTTTTTCTTCTTCCTTACGTTACCTTTGTTGGGGATACAGCAATAGGAAAGTGGCTGACAGAGTAGAAGGAGATTACAGGGAAGGAGGAAGAGGATGCTAGGACCTGGCTTCTAAACCTGAGGCTTTAGACTCTGAAGCTGCTTTTCTGCAAGTGTGAAGATGTATGTATATTTGTACACACACACGGCTATCTGCACACCATTAGCACCATGTACTTCACCAAGAAATCAGCTTAAATACTTCTTAGCAGGCAAACTAGGGAGGTCTTAGAAAGCAATTTTTAAAGCTCAGGGTTCATCATAATTTTACTTTGGATGCCATTCAATGCTACCTAACACACGCTCTTACACACATGTGTTTGCATATACCTCTCTATGCTGCAATATCCTTGATAACTATGGACAATATCTTAACGTGCATTTTCTCAGAGAATTGTTAGTCTGCATGGCCATTTGCACATCTCTTCTTGAATCATGTCTTTACTGCATCAAGGTTAGGCTCAGACTTCATTTCTAATCACATCTCCAATAATCCCTTGAGGGGACCTGCTGTACACGTGTCACCAGAGGCCCCAGATCCCCATCGCTGAATTCCTCAGCTCTCCTCTGGAGCTCATGCCTCATGGCTGTTCCACTGACTGGCCTGAACCTATGCCCAAGTCCCTCCGGTAAGGGTCAGGAAGCACCACGGTGGGTGGGGTACTCTTGCTCTGTGGTCTGCTGACTGATTAAAGCTTTGCTATGGAGCTTCCCTGTTCCTGAAGTCCTCCACTCTGGGACACTGTCTGAGTCTGTGTCTATCTTAGCTAGGCTCTCTCATATCCTAGCTGACATCTCTCACCCACTGGTTCTGTCTGTCTGTCTGTCTGTCTTAGGGTTTCCTTTTCCCCATCATCACCACCTTACTGGCTGCCCAGTCTTCACCTCACCAAGTGGTCCCAAGTTCTTAACCAATGTGCACATTCCACTGTTCTCCCCTCAGTCTGGGCCTTGTTCTAGAGCAGAGGTTCTCAATCTGTGGGTCACAACCCACACCAGGATTACATATCAAATATTTATATTATGATTCATAACAGAAGCAAAATTATAGCTGTGGAGTAGCAATTAAATAATTTGATAGCTGAAGGTCACCACATGAACTGTACTAAAGGGTCACACATTAGGAAGGAAGAACCACTATTTCAGAGGGTTTTTTCTTTTTCTTTTTACACCACTCCCTTTTTTCCCTCAGAGAATTATGTCTAACATAAACAAACACACAAATATACAAGAATACACACAGAAAGTCTTCTCTGTCTGGTCAACTCATTAAAAAAGAAAGAAAGAATATAAGGGGGGGAAAAAAAGCTTCTTTCTCTTCTCCAACCACACACAAGCCTAATCCAAGTATTCCTTTGCTGAAATCTCTGAGCATCTTTTTACTGGCCTGTGCACATCTCTGTTGCCATGGTTACCAGGCTCTTGGGGACCTGCCTCTGCCCCCTCCATTTCATACATATCTACGACTTGCCCACAACACCACCCCAGCTATTCATCCCTAGCCACTCGGTGTTCCCTGAATGGGCCCAGCTCAGGCACTCATTGTTGTGCTTTCTCACGTCTATCCTCATGGAGACCTCCTGCCTCTCTCTTCACTCTGCCCAGTGGCTGCTGACTCTCCAGGCTTAGAAGCATCTCTTGCTTCTCATGTGGCCTGTCACTGTGAGGGGCTGTCAATAGGAGGGGTTCCCACACCACTAGATGACACGCCTTTGGGGGCAAGAATGCATGTAGTTGGGTTTTGTAACCGGGTGAGTACACAGCAGGCAGGCTTTCAGTGTGCTTTTTTAAATGGATGAATGAATGTGTGAGACCCATTGCTCGTCTAGCAAGGTAGACCCTAAGGAGCAGTTTGGGGGCTGAGGGAATAACAGTGTTAGACTGTTGGTTCACCAAGTATGAGGCCCTGCGTTCAATCCCACACCAGCACCACAGGAAACAAATAAGCAGGAAAATTACCTTACAAGGGTCAAAGAAAGGGAATGGGGGCCTCAGAAGCAGCCGGGAGCTGCAGAGCTATAGAAGGGAAGGAATGGGAGAATAGCAGGTTTCTGGGCAGTCAAGACACTCATTGGTGCGTCTGTCCATCAGACAAGAAGGGCAAATGGGCTGAAGATACAATGCACACAGCTTTCAAGCACTTTCACCGCACTCAGCTGTGACTCCTATGAGCACCAGGGTGACTCTGGTGGATGGAACACCCAGTCCTTCAGAGAAATCTCTTAGAGGCTGGAACTGAAGATGGAATGCACTATTAGTCTAGAGCTCACTTGATAACTACTTAAAGCTAGTTGGTCCAGCCAACAATATGGTCCCACCCTAATATAAGGGGCCTAGGAGGTGCAATCCTGGCAGAAGATGGGAAATTAGAATCCTTAGGCATAGCACTTAGGACTGATTACTTGGAGACCAAAGGGCAGTCTGTCATGATGGGGAAAGAATGCTTCCTGAGAACGAGGCCACACTGAGATGACCGTCGAACAAGGGATCTGCCTTTGGGCTGGCCTCACAGAGCAGCCCTCCCCACTTAGCCATTTGTCTCCTGGCTGTGTCAAAATTTCTGCCAAAAGCTACTTGGAGGGAGAAGGACTGCGTGTCTCACAGTTCAAGAGTGCCGTCCATCGTGGTGAGGAGGCCATGGCTGGAGGAGCTTAGGGTCACACTGCATCCACAGTCAGAAAGTACAGACTGTTGGA
Organism: Sigmodon hispidus; assembly: GCA_004025045.1. Taxonomy (NCBI): domain Eukaryota; kingdom Metazoa; phylum Chordata; class Mammalia; order Rodentia; family Cricetidae; genus Sigmodon; species Sigmodon hispidus. The sequence continues at coordinate 7,473 of PVIH01002100.1, forward strand.
GACTTATGTTCAGCCTGCTTTCTCTTTTTTGTATTAAAAATTGATGTGCATGTAAATTATAAAAAAGAAGGGGCTAGAGAGATGGTTTAGTGGATAAGAGAACTGGCTGCCCTCCCTGGGGACCCGGCTTCAATGCTCAGCACCCACGTGGCAGCTCACAACCATCTTTAACTCCAGTTCCATGAGATCTGACATCTTCACACTGATGCACATTTTAAACATTGATGTGTACATGTGTGTGTTATGTTTACATGTATGTGGGCATATGGATAGATGTAGGTGCTCATGTATCTGTACACACATGGAAATTAGGTTGATATTGCATTTCTTCCCTGATTACTCTCTCATTTGAACCCAGATTTGCCCAGTCTAACAAGCCAGCTCACTCCTCCCATAAACTGAAATTACAGGCAGCCACCACACCTATCCAGCACCTCTATGGATTTTGGAGACCAAAACTCTAACTCCCCACACTTACATACCAAATAGTTTATCTGCTGAGGCACCTTTCCAGATCTCTCCTCTTTCTTTTTTATTATGGTCCAGCAGTTATAGGAGATGGGAAGCTGGGTCCTTCTCATCTCACGTAACCTGATCTCTATGACCCCTGACACACATGGCTGGAGCTTGTCTCCTAGAGATTCTGGAACCATCACCTGACAGTCAATATTCACCATCACAGCACCTCCGGACTGAGCACAGGCTGAAAGAATGTGGAGAAAGTGGATATTCACTAGCCCAGACTCTTTCCTCTCCTCTGGGTACCAAATCCCACCCAGTCGTACTGCCCTATAAAATCAACTAATTGTAAGTCCAGCCAGCAGGGACATTTCTGTTCCCTTTCCTTAGGGCATGAAATCATATTTTCCATATCACAAAATTATGCTTTCTGGGAGCCTCCCATCATTTCCATGTTGATGTCACCTCTCCGTCCTCATGATAAGTCCTTTGAGCTAATAACCAACCTAAATTCTTTCCGTGCATTCCCTATTGCACGGGGCTTATTGTCCACTCAATATTTACTGGGTCCTCACAAGGCACTCTGTCCTGGAAGATACAAAACAAACACTCAGAAAGAACACAAAAATAGGTGTAAGGGTAAGAAGGATGCAGCCCTGTCCTGAGTCTATCAAGGTATCCAGTAAATGTTTACATTGAACCAAATCATCCAGCAAGCTTCTTCCAAGGAAAAATCAATGTCTAAGAGATGAGTGATGGGGGAAAAGAAAGGATTTGTCAATGGCCAAAGAAAAAGGGGTCTTCACTCACACATTGGCTTCTCTGCTGTAGAGAGGCTAGGACGGCAGACGTTGAATAGGAATGGTAGGCAGGATTAATGAAAGGGAGGGACATCTGTGTTCTTTCTAGGGTTGGGTGGTGATCCTCTACCTGCTTTTACTATTTTTGTGGTCTGGTATTTCTGGCGATGATAGCTCATAGGTATCTTTTTTAAGAGAAGAGAGAGTAGGCAAGTCTAGGTCAGGTTAACCCTGTATTATAGTTCTGTACAAAACATGCCCCCAATTATCAGCATGTCCACACCCACAGCTAAGTAGCTTCTATCTCAAAGACTTAGAGAGCAAAGGAATGGGGACAACATGAAGATCAAAATGACCAACTGTCCATCCCATTCCAGTTACCCAGACAACATGCTGCAGATACAGTTGGTACTTTCAATAAAGGTGAGCTTCAAGTCCTTGGACAGTAAGCCATCAAACATCATGGTCATTGTCAGTACACCAGAAGTGTTATCCATAGCAGAAATAATGGGAGACCAATCATTTGTTGCTCAGCACTGATGACTTTAAGTGAACCAAAGGCTAGTGATGCCAACAGGGTTGACTTAGGATTTTCTCTGCAAGGCTGGGACACATAAAACATCATCTCTATTTGTTTGATGATCATGTTACCATCTCTGGTTAACTTAGGGCTCCACAGAGGTGACTCTGCCTTCAGACACCTGTAAAACACAGCCATTGGGACCGAAGATCTGAATTTCTTCTATTTTAATGCCTTGTTATATAGGCCTGGAGCCTATGATCCTCCTGCTTCATCCTTCCTCAGTTGGAATTACAGGCATGCGCCCCTTGCATGGGCTTAAGGCTGGAATTGTAACCAAATTGAGACATGCTATAAATGCAAAACATGCATCAGATTTCCAAAACTGTAGAAAGAAAAAGAAATGCAAAATATCCTGTTAACATTTCTCTATTGATTAGCATTTGAAATCTGTGTGTCTAATACATTGTGTTAAGTAACAACTATTCTTTGAAATAATTCTACCATCTCCTTTGACTTTTAAGAAATGTGGTTACTAGAAAATTTTAAGCTAACCTATGGATTACAGCAGATTCCTGTGCATGGCTCTAAAAGCCTAGGGTGGATTTGGGGAAGATTAACTGCTCATACATTTCACTGACAAAACTGAAAATTAAAGCATTTGACCAAATCCTACCCAGGAAAATTCTCACAAAGTTGGCATTTGAAGTTAGGCGTGTTTAATTTTTGTTTCTCGATATTTGCTTTTCCTCCCAAACTTATGACTACAAACAAAATGTAAAGCAGATTTAAAAAAAAAAAAATGTTGTTTGTGTGCACTGGGGATTAAACTCAGAGGCTTCAAGCATGCTAATCACGTGTTCACCTCAGAGAAATACTCCCATCCTCAAAAGCATCTTATTTATTCCATAAACTCATCTCCAAACCTAAATGACATCATACTTGCTACTCTGTATTTTACACACACACACCCCTACAGGGACTAGCATTTTCCCATGTGTAAAGAGACATGCCTGATTGCTAGATTAAGCAACAGAAATTAATTATTACAGTAATTACTCGGCCACTAAATGTTTGAATGCTAGACCTGACATAGCTGTCCTGGGAGCCACCTTCAACTTCTGAATATATTAGCTTTGACAAGGCGGCTGGAGCAATGTATTTTTAAGCTGCTTCCTGGGCTGCACTGTGCCAGTGAGAGTCAGATGCATCTGCTGTGGTTGAGGGCGGGGGACTATACACCTCACAACATAGTGAAACAAATACACTGACTTCCGGCTCCCAGCTCTCTAGGTCTGAAATCAGATGTCTGAGGTAAAAGCCTTCAGTCTTTAGGGTGGCCACTTAGCAGAGGGTGGACAGGTGCCCAGCTGGGTGATGGTTATAACTAGAAAATAGCACGTAGGAAGGGCTCAAACTCATGACACTGTATTTTGAAGCAAGGCAGCTGTCAATCAAGAATCCCAAATCAGGTGAAAGTCATGCTAAGCCATCCTGCCTGAGTGATGTAAGTCCCTCCTCACCAGGTTTTGAGCTTATGAGCCCCTAGGGTCCAGTCCTGCTTTCTTTCCTTAAGACAGACTCTATTCATGGTGAAGACAGACCTCCTTCAGGGAACACTTACACCTCAGGACCAAGGATTTCCAAAGGTGACTACGCCACGGGCCTTGCCTAGCAAAAGAAGTCCCCTGCTTGATATTCATGTTTCCTGTGTTTCTAGTGTCAGGCTGGGCCTCCCCTTGGGATGCTGAAACTGGTCCAGATAGTTGCAGGAGCAAAATGATGAGGTGAAAACCTCTAGGCAGTCATTCTTTGTGCCCCTTGAGGTGCAGTCTAAGCTCAAACCATGGAGGTCTCTAAAGAATGGTTTCCATTTGTATTTCATGAATTCCTCCCCCCACCACCAGTTAAACCAAATGGTGACATCTGAGGTCACCAGGTAATGCACCCTGTCACAAGCCTTTGGTTCTTGCTTTAGAACCCATCAGTCCCACTCAGGAAAAGACCACACTGTACATCAGAAACTGTGTCCAGATGAAAGGAGGCCATGTTCCCTCTGAAGCTTCCCCACTATGGGTCAAGGTGAAAGGTACTTGCTTTCTCTAGTCAGTAAGACTTCCAGGCAAGTCCAGAATCATTTACCCCAAATGATCTTGTGTCTCTTAAAGCATATCATTGTCTATTAATAAAAAGCAATTACTAATAATGGAAGCAACATCTGGTACTCTGAGGTTCTGGGTTAAACATTTTAGGATGTTATTTTATTGAATCCTTACCTTGTCATTCTTGAGTCACTCTGAATTTGACAGGCAGCTTCTGTTCCAGTGTAAAGCCATGGAGATATTATAGGAAGACACATCGGGCCTGACTACCTTTTCCAACTGTGAATGTAGCTATGGCAGATGGAAAGCTACCTCTCTAGTGTCCTTTGGCTGCATGGGCTCTTTCTATCAGCAAATGCAAGCAAAGATCAGGAGAGTTAGCACTGAAGAATGGGGATTGAGGTAGGAGAGTCAATGCCTTCCACACCTCATACAGGCTGTGGTGAGGCATGGGCTATGCATACTGTTCCTCAAGACACCCCATCAGAAGTCAGGTGTGCATGGCTTGACAGCCCCTCTGCTTTGTTCTTTCTTTGTACGTCTCTCACTGTTTCCCCCTTACTTTCTGGATCACCTAGACCCACCCTACCACATCTGCTATCCCTGCTCACAAATCACACCCTTGTCCCAGGAGGGGCTGTTTCTTCAGCTGACATTAAACTGCACTGTGACCACATCTTACAGATGCAGATGCTACCAAGTTGTCTTCAAGTGTGACTGTTCTATGTGGCAATGCCAGGACTTCTATCAGCTACTTCTATCAGGGTAACCCTAACCCTGAAGCACCTGGTGGAGTAGAGATTCGCATGATCCTATGATAATATTGTGTGGACATCTCTCCCAGAGAGCTGGACTCTGGTGACTGGAAATAGCCCATTCCTTCTCTAAATGACAGTCCTTGACTGTAGAAGGTATTTTGCTAAATCTTGTGTTCCTCGTGCCCATCAACCCACCTTTGGATGGGCCTCATTGACAGCCTGGAGCCCACACCCCTAATATGGTCAAAGAAGAAATCAACACATACACTTTCCTCCTGGAGAAGACAGACTCAGACAGGGACATTAGGGAAATCATGCCAGAATCCCTTTCCCCTCTGTGTGTACATATATTGTATGCACATGTATCTGGAGGCCTGAGGACACTGTACATTCACATGTGCAGATATGAATATGTGAATGGAGGCCAGAGGAAAACAAGTTTTCTTAAGACAGGATCTCTCATGACCTTGGAGCTTACAGACTAGACTAGGCTGGTGGGCCAGGGAGCTGCAGGGATTCTTGAGGCTGAGATTTTAAATGCCTGCCATCTCATCTATGGTTTTTCATATGTGTTCTGGGGATCAAACGTGGGTCTTCATCCTGACAAGGCTAGCATTTTGCTATTTGAGCCATTCTCCAGGCCAGTGACCGAGGTCTTAAACCTGTCTAACCCCAGGCAGGGTTAATCTTTGGAAGACACTGCAAGTCTTCCCAAAGTCATCCTACATCACATCCCGTCACCAGAGTAGCTGGTATTACAGGCCTAAGATCCCTAAACAGACGTTAGAAAGCCCCAAACAGATATTATTTCCCTTGTGCTGCAACTGGCTCAGTAGGTAGCAATTTACATGGCCAATCAGTGGGTAAAAGTCTTTGGAGTCTGCCTTATAAGCAGAAATAAGCTTTGGGAAACTGCTCACAGCACACATCAACTTTCTTAGATTTCAGATGGTCTCATGGCAAAGCAACATGCTGTTTTTCAAGGAGGTTATGGCAGCTGGTAAGGATGGGTCAAAGCTACCATGGAAGTACAGCACTGTAGCTGGTTTTTTATACGGTTTTCCCAGTGACATGAAGAGAGGCTCAAGGTCAGATCCCTTCCCTCGGATCTAGTTGGTCCTTGGTTATATTTTTCTTCTTTTTTTAAATTAAAGAAGTAATTTAAATCCTACAGAAGTAGGATTCTGGGCATGCATTTCTGGTAGTCTTAGAAATGCAAATCTGAGATTCCTGGGAAACAGAGCCATGATCTCAGGCCCACCCTTCGGCCTCTCTGCTGTGGTCCGTCTGGCCTCCTTTCCCCTCCCTCTTGTTGGGTAAGAGTACATCCGCAGACTCTTCCAGTGTGGTTGGCAAGTAAGTGAAAGCCATCTTTAATTTTTTTAAAAAAAGATTTATTTATTTATTGTATATACAGAAGAGGGTACTAGATGTCATTATAGATGGTCGTGAGCCACCATGGGGTTGCTGAGAATTGAACTCAGGACCTCTGGAAGAACAGTCAGTGCTCTTAACCTTTGAGTCATCTCTCCAGCCCGCCATCTTTAATTTTATGAAGGCTTCTTCCACTCATCTGTTTGTCTATCCATACTTCCCACCCCCCCACACACACACCTATTCATTTATCAGGTATCTGCTCTGTGCTACAAAGCATGCTAGAACTATGGAAAGTCTGTAAATCAATATGGCAATAAGTTCTGGATCTCTCTTGAGCCTTCTAAGCAGGTAGGGAATAGGTGATGTGCAAATCGCTTTACAAATTCTTAGTTTCCATGGCATTAGGGGCCTTAAGGAGAGCCTATGGTCTTTTGTGAGATCCCTTAAAGATGTGACATCCAAGTAGAGAGATGACATCATCCAAGTAGAAAGGGAAAGAAAAGATTCAGGTCTCAGAGCCTGCATGAGGTCTGGGGCAGGAGCCCTCGCTCTGGAGGACTATATGAGGCAAGGGAAATGGAAGTGGAGAGGATTAGCTGGAGAAGCTTTGGGTACTCCATAAGGAAGGGGGGTGTCCACAGAGAGAGAAGCATGTGATGGTAAATCCTGTGTCCAAAAAGATCGTACCACTGACTGTTGCTTGGAGACAGGACTCCAGATTGCAGGATGGCCTGACGGGAAGGCAGAGGGGAAGGTACCTGCTGGGGGACTGACAAGAGGCCAGGAAAGCCAACTGTGGTGGCCCAGGCCTAGAATTCCAGCGCTTAAGCAGGAAGACTGCCATGAATTTGTAGTCAGCCTGTCTTACAGTGTGAATTCCAGGCTAGCCTGCGCTACATAGTGAGACTCTGTCTCAACTCTTTGCTACTGCAGAGGCCAGTGCACTTTTCTACCTCTGGGAAGAGGTGACCATGACTAGGATTAGAAGCAACATGGTAGCAGAAAAGAGAAGAAGCTTAGGCTTCAATGGCCTCCCATGACTGGTGGCTGTATGAAAGTCTAGGTCAGAGGGAGATAACCCTTCTAGTCTGGGCCCACCTCTCCCTCTTCCATTTCTTGGGTTCATGATGTGAAAGCTAGGACCTTGTTCTCCAGCAATCTCTTCTGGGTTGAGTAACTAAGAAGAGTCTAGACTTAAAACCTTTTGGACAGTTCCTCCCTTTCTGCACATGCTCAGAGCACCTGCTGGGTGTCTGGGCATGAAATCACATTCATTCAGTACCTGTATGGAGCCATAACTCAGGAATGGAGACATTCACACATATTCTCACCTCTATTCTGTTTTTCTCCCACATCAGCTTTCTGGTCAGCTACGGGTTTCTGCAAATTAAGGAGGGGAATGGTGGTAATAAGTTTTCTGGACCCCAAGAAACTTGAGAACCTGGAAGAAGCCACCTCATCAGTTTAGTCCAAGTAATAACACCACTGAAGAGTACTATGGGCTATCTTTCTTATATATAATGCATACTTTTATTTCCTTGTCCGGTTGTCATGTATAACAGTACTCATCTGTTCTATGCTCACAACAGACATTACTAATCAATCAAGATACTTTCTCTCAAACAAAGGCTTCAGGAACACTCTGAATTCTGTATGTTAGGTTTCACACCTCACTAAGGTTGGTACAGAACCAGAAATGTATTTGCCAACCTGTGATGGAATGCAATCAAATAAGCCAAACTGAGAAGAATGTTTATCTGGGAGGCGACCTTCCTGTTTACCCTCAGAAAGCGGTTTTCAGTTCTTAATGTTTGCACAGCACCTGGTACCCACCTCATACCTCAATGCCCCTGCCTTAGCTTCTGGCAACAGATTCCTCTGCGTTTTCTTGCACTCTTTCCTGTCTTCTTTTGGGACCACAAAAATACAGGAAGAGACAGAAACGTGATGCCAGGCTCCAAGAAACATGCTTCTTAGAGAACTTCAACTTCTAGGTTTGTCTTAACAGCTGTAGCGTAACAAGGAACTCGGATTTCCATGGTGTCTGTTTACAGTCACTGGGCGTGTCCCAACTCTCGAGGGTCATTCTCCAGCCCTCAATGAGTTTAGGGTATTTCGACTACTTGGTTTATATTACAAGCAGAAGGAAGTATAGGGGAGGACTCAGGAAGAGCACAATTGGGTGAGAGTGAGGTGGAGGACGAGATGTAAGCATGGTTTCTAGTCCCTGCCCCAGACTTCAAGAAATGGGACCTCCCCAACCTGCAGCCAGCCCCAAGCTCTCAGGTACTCGCCTTGCAATGCATTGATTGGCATGAACGCTAGGGGGCGCGAGCAGGCTTGTTTTCCTGGATGGCCCAACCAAAGAAATCCTCAGCAGCCAAGGGGGAGAGGGGGATTGGAAAGATATCAGAAGCCATGGTCTCTCTAAAAAGTGCAGAGGGTAGACAGATGTTTGGAGATGGGGTCTAAAAAGGAGAAAAACATCTTCAGTAACTGCTTGAAGCTGTTTTCTGTTTGTTTTCGGAACAGCCTTGGAACTCCAACCTCAGGTTAAAGATCAAATTATGTAAGGGCCTGGGATGCTCCTGGGCTGGGCTAGGCTGGGCTGGCAGGCTCTCAGCCTCAGGGTAAGTCAACATCTGGGAGCTGGTGGCCCAGGGGCTCTTTCAAGCTGGCCTAGACCGCACCACCATGACACTGAGGCCACTGTTTCACCCATTCCTCAGCCAGCCAGGCAGAAGCTGACCACGTCCCTGGCTAGCACTACCCTGCGTCTATGGAAAAAGGCCCTACATATCTTGGCTCTGGGAAGAAGGGCAGTGCTCTCAGCCCCAAACTGCAAGAACTCTCTCACCGAACAGACCTGTGCACCAGTGACCTACTTTTTCCGCACAGTAGACAGAAGCCAGCCCAGGAATACACAGCCTTCCTTTCCACCCAGTTCTTCCAAAGACTTCAACAGTGGCCTTGTTGTCCCAAGCTAGGAACGACGGGTGGGGACCACTCTTTCCCAGCCCATGGAAGAGGGATGAGAGGAAGAAACCCACACAAGGTTTTTACTGCCAAATACTTCTTTCCCTAGGAAGACAGCACATTCAAACCACTGAGTGGAGACTGGCCAGCCATAAACCATCCTAATGAACACTAATAGGGAACTACAATTATTGTTGACTTCAGAACACAAACAAGAACTTCAGACAGTGATTCCTATCAGCCGGTGAGGCCGGGCACAGATACCATGCACTGTTTTTGCCGTTGCTTAGTAATGGAAAAATGAACTGTTCCTGCCTCTTATCAGTGGAGGTGGAGGCAGGACAATGAGCTTTATTGGACTGAATAGGTATAAAATTAGTTTATTCTTTCTCACTTGGAGAAGGCAATTGGCAGCAAAGAGAATGTCTTACATGAGGGGCCCTGCAGAGGAGTTTGGGGGAGGCGGGTGGTTTCCCTTTTCTATCTCAGTTGATTCTAACTGGCCTTGGGTTTGCCTCCACTGTCGAAGTTTGAATTTTGCCTAGGAGTGTCCTCCAAAAAATTATCAGTAGAGAAAATACCTACAATTGCAAACCCACAGACTAGGATGGGAATGAGACCCAGGAGAATGAAGTCTTAGAAATCAAAAGGTTAGGGGTACCCCAAAACCCACTAATCAGGATAAATAATTGAATGCAATGTCAAAATAGACATCTTTAGGATCTGACTGGTTGGCACTGAATTAGACCATATGTGTTGATTTGTAGGTAAATCATTGCAGAAAAATCACAATTAGTACACACACACCCAAATTCACAGTGAATAAAATAGAAAACTGTAAATCTATTTCTCCCCTTTGGCCTCAGGCTCCAATACGGTATGTGATTTACTCCTGTCTCTCTCTCACACACATTTATAGCACAGAAGGGTCCTAAGCTGCCCTTTCTGCAACAGAGTGGGATGGGGTTCATCTGAAGCTTATGTTGCTGGGCACAGGGTTTCCCTCCTTCTGTGGGGAGGGTCTCTTTCTGAAGCCTTTGTTCTGGCCTTTTCTGAGACTGCAGCCAGGTAAATGGCTTTGGTGAGAAAGACCTACTGATGCTTCCTGGGCAGTGACATGAAAAAGACCTTAGTCTCCACAAACCCATACGATCAGCTGGAAATCACAGATACAATGTTCTTAAAGCAACAGCCTAGGCCCAGGGCTGGCAGCTGATGGTAAAATCATCTCTTCCCCACTTTTTCTGAACAAGGACTCACTGTGTAGGCAGGGCGGATCTCCAACTCACAGTTCCCCGATCCAACCTTCTGGATGCTGGAACTATAGGTGTGGGCCACCATTCCCGAGGGTCCCTTTCCACAAGCTATTATGGTAACTTGAGAAGTTTTGGGTGGAATCACGTAGAGTGATGAAACAGAAAAAAAATTTAAACATAAAACCCAACACATATGGTTTAATTCCATACATGCTAAGTACACTAGGGTAAATAATGTGTCCCCAAAGAAGTCCACATCTTCATTTCTAGAACATATCACTATGACCTTATATGACAAAAAATTTTTTCAGATAAGATTAGATTAAGGATTTTAAGGTCTAAATCCTGGGCTATTCAGAGTAGCCCAGTTGTTGGCAAAGGTCCTTATGGGGAAGGAAGGCCATGTTACAACAGAAGCAGAGAATGAGTTGAAGGCACCAGGCTCTGGCTTTAAAAATAGAGCAAAGGCATCAGCCAAGGATTATAGCAGTTTCCAAAACCCAGTGAAGTCAGAAACACATTTGCTCAGGGAGCTTCCACAAGAAATGCATTCCTTCTCACATCCTGACTTTAGCTGGAGAAGGGAGCAGTAGGCATCTGACCACTGCAACTACAAAAGAACCAATCTATGATGTTCTAAGGCACAGGATTTCTGCTAATTTGTTCCAGCAGGAGTACAAAGAGGGACCAATAGACTAGTATTGTTTCTGTCTCCAGAGAAGCATATAAAAACTCGCTCTCAGCCTTCTAATAGATGAGTGCTTAGGCTGGTCTCTTTTTCTTCTCAACTTCTCCTGGTGGGTCTTTTTCACTAACATATATGCATGTTCTCATATGTATAATACATTAAGGAATAAAAAACAACAACCTCCCTCATGACATTCATTTATGATTTAAAAAAATCTGGTGAATTAGGGCTACAAGGAAATTTCTTCAACCCAATGTGAGATATCTCCCAAGGGTGCATAATAAACATTATATTTAAAAGTTTAGACATTTTAAAGAATCCTTGCTTTTATTCAACACTGCATTGGAAGTACTACTTATGCAATAAAATGGGAAAAATAAAGTTAAAGGGACGGAGGTAGGCGCTGCATTCATTGCTTTTCCTGGCCCTGTGATAAAATACTCTGACAAACTCAATTTAAAAGGCAGGGCTTATTGAGATTCCCTCAAGGATAAAGTCTGTTGAGGCAAGTATGTCACAGTGGCAGGAGCCTGAGGCAACTGGTCAACCTTCATCTGCCATCAGGACACAGAGCAAGATGAACGCCAGTGCTCAGTCTGCTTTCTTCTTCCTATGCCATCCAGAACCCAAACTCAAGGAGCGATGTCACCTTCCTTCACTCTGGGTCACCCACCTCGATGAACCTACTCAAGAAAACCCCTCACAGGCTAACTTAATCTCCAGGCTAACTTAATCTAGACAATCCCTCAAAGGTCCCCAGAGACTTGTCTCCTAAGTGAGACCTGTTAGGTTGGCGATTACACTGACCATCAGAAAATCAGAGACAAAGACATGAACTAAAAGTGACATGATTATTTTCAGAAAAAATGCTAATGACACTACAGATAGACTACAATAATTCACAAGAGGGCTTAGGAAGGCTGAAGGATAAAAAGAACAATATTATTAAGTGAGTAATTTCCCATATGTCAACAAAAAGTTATAAAATATAATCTAAAACACAATTTTCAACTGTAATTCTATAAAATAGTGACAAGGAAATAATGATATGAGGGGAAAATCTAAAAGTAGATCTTACAATTAATAAATACAATTTTCATGGAAAACTTATGGTGTTTATTAAAATGTATTAATAAATGGCCTATAGATCCAATGCAGTTCCCTGTCAACATCCCAATAAGCTTATTTATAGGATTTGCTGAGCAGTTATTTAAGATAATTTTTTTAATGCCAAGGACCAGAAGCTGCTCAGCGTGTGTCTGGGGCTTATTCTCCTGTCTCTGTGGAGGTAGGCCTCTTCCACAAACACACTCTGCCAGATCATCAGGCAGGCCAAGGAGCATCCCAACTTGAGCTCTTCTTTTTCATATTTATTGGAGCAGGAGGTATTGGAGCAGCATTTGACATGATGTGCCTGGCATTGTACAATCCAGATGTCATCAAGGACAGGAAAAATAACCCTCAGCTTAGACCAAATGGGGTCCCAATGAACAAGTTGGGCTACAGTATATGTGAGCTACAGCAAACTGAAGAAATACGGCCCCAACATCTAAAACCAAAGTTCTCTATAGAGCTGCTTGTGGCCAAGGTCTTTTAGAAGCCATCCACATGGTTCTCTACATAATCAGGAAATTCTTCTCCTCTGAATGCATGAAATCATGGTGATTTGGGGAAGTTTATTACACTGATTAATAAATCTCTGAAACTCAAAGGAAAAAAAAAAAGCTAAGGGCCAAGTAGAGCCATGAAAGTGAGAAAACTTGTTAGAGGGAGGTACTGTCTCCCAGTCACAGAAGTTAAGAAAACACATTGTTTATGTAGTTCAATAACCAGATTAATAGAGTATAAGACAGAGACCAGGTATATATAGGCCCATTCTCTAGCAGTATAATTGGTTGAATGCTGATATTATAAATCAAAAATGAAGGTATTTTAAAATATGCATAATTTATGTTCATCAGGAGTCTTTGTCCAACTCAAGCTACTCTCAGTAAAGAATAGAAAATCTGTGGTATAGTGTCAAAGTATTAAATTATGCAGCTGTGGAAAAATAGAGGAGTTACCAGCCACATCCATTTCCAGGTGTTATCTACAAAAGTCAAGAGTCAAGGAAAGCATGTGATAGCCTTCCATTAACATTTATATGAAATTCAAACAACAAGCAGCTGGGAAGACCTCCAGCTTTGCATGCAAGAATCTTGAAATAATATGTCAATGTAATGGCAAGGAAAAAAAAAAAGATAGAGATACTGTGAATAGTCATCCCTTTATTGTAGTAGGAATGGAGGCCCAAGGCAAACTGCTATCCCCACCAGGGACAGAAGGTCAGAAAAGACCTTCTATAGAAACCAGTGTTGGCTACACTATAAATGGACACCACAAAGAAAATTTCATAGCAGATTAGGAGATGAAGAAACAGTTTGAAGAAACAAAACAAAAGTCAGACCTGGTCAGGATATTGGTGCTATTAGAATTTAAAACAATTATGATCAATAGCTTAAGATCATGAATGGGTAAGTAGAAAATTGAAAAATAGATGTACATATGAGCAGAGTGTTGGAAATCCTAAGGGTAAAAGAACCACTAGAGAGAAAAGCCACTATAGCATAAACAAAGAATACCTTTAATTGAGCTTATTCATAGACTAGACATGGTTGAAGAAAGAATTTCTGGGCTTGAGTGTGGTCAGCTTTCCACATCAATGGGTTCTGTGTCCACAGATTCAATCAACTGTAGATTGAAACTACTTAATATTGAAAAATTGCATCTGTACTAAAATGCAAAGACTTTTTCATGGTCACTAGTCCTTAAACAATACTACACACAAATATTTACATTCTTTTTACACTTCTTTTGGTACCACCAAGAGGACTAAAAGTACATAGTTGGAACCAGTTATATGTGAATAGAAAGCATCTGCAGAGACGCTGCCATGATCATGCCATGCCGGTCCGCTGCTTTGCTGCTTCACCTGAGGGAAGCCACTGCATGCTGCTGGCACACATAAACCTGATTGAAAAGCTGCTAAACTATGCTTCCCGAAAGAACTGACTGCAGAAGTTTACCGTCCTCTGCTGACCATGAATAGTCTATCATGCTGAATTGAAACTGAGGTGTTGGGGAGGTAGGTAGAGTGGCTGGCTGTGACCTCGTGGCTAGGTCCCCACACCCTGGAAGAAAATTCAGTAAAGACCTTTGCAGAACCACTAATAAAAAAAATGAAGAAAGAAAGAGAGAGAGAAAGGAAGAAAGAAAGAAAGAGAGAAAGAAAGAAAGCATCTGCAGATGTTGATACTCATAAGAAGTTCTGGAATATACTTCATAGTCACCATAGAACATCTGTATATTCATAGAAATTTCAAAAGCTAAAAACAAAATAAGCAAGCAAGCAAGCAAACAAACAAACCTCATATACTAGAATTCTAAGACCTGTGGGATAACTAAGAAACTCATAATATAGGGCTAATAGAAAGTACAGACAAATCCAGGACTCTCAGCAAACACCAGGCAGGATAAATGCCAACACAAAGCAAAAGAAACAACTAATAGCTATAAAGCACCTCACTCCATTCAAGCATATCACTTTCCAACTGTGGAAAGTTAAAGATAAAAAATATTCTGGAGAAAGACAGGAAAAAATTTCACTTAACTTACAATTTTAAATATCCATGGCGATTAAGCAAGACATTACTAGAGGAACACAAAGAAAATGTTAAAAATAAGTTAAGAATTGGTTAATGTGATGAAAATGGAAACAAACTTTACCAAACATTTTGAGTAGGAAAAGCAGTGTTCGTATGAAAATTTTTAGCACTTAGTGGATATATTAGAAGGAAAAGAGATCTAAAAATCAATAACGTGCATCTATCTCTAGAAACTAGAAAGAGGAGAACAAATTAAGTCTGAAGTAAGCGGATAAAAAGAAAAAGAATGAAATCAGAGCAGAAATCAATAGAGAAAATAAATGACTCCAAATGCTACTTTTCTGAAAAGATCCATACAATGTATTAGCCTCTAGCCAGTTTAATGAAGAAATAGAGAGAGCACACAATTTCCTAATATCAGAAATGGAAAATGACATCACTACAGATTCCACAGACATTGAAAGGTCAGCAGGGCAATAACATAAATAATTCTGTACCAACAATATAAGTTGGTATAATTTCTTAAACAATACAGTCAAAATCACATAAAAAGGAACAAGCCATTTAATAAGGCTTATTATAAAAGTTGAGTTAACAGTGTTTCAAAACAGAATGAAAGAGACCAAATGACTCATTTGCAAATTCCATAAAACACTTGAGGAAGAAATGATGCCAATTTTCCCTTACTATATCTCTCAATATAGATTTAAGAGGGATTACTTCCAAACTCACTTTGTAATTTCAGCATAGTCTTAATACCAAAACAAGACTAAAATAGTACCAAAAAAAGGATATGTCAATAAATCATGACTACTGATTCAAGATCTTCAGCTAACTATTAACAAACAAGTCCAATCTAACGAGACTTTAAAAGCATAACATGTCAAAACCAAATGAAACTTAGTCTTCAAGGCTGGTTCAACATAAAATTAATTACTATAGTTCATCACATTAGCTTGTCAAAGAAAATAGACACATGATAATGTTGATAGATTTAGAAAAAGCAAGGGCTGAAGAGATGGCTCAGTGCTGAAGAGCACTTCTGCTCTTCCAGAGAACCAGAGTTTGGTGCCCAGCTTATAACTGCTTATAACTCCAGCTCCATGGAATCCAATGCCTTCTTCTAGCCTCTGCAGGCATTTACACACATGCCTCTCACACATACATTTTAAATAAGCATTTGACAAAATCCAATAAAACTCATAGTGAAAACTCTCAGTAAATTAGAAATAGAGTGCTTTCTTTACTTAGAACAGCTACGAAAAATGTACAGGTATTACCGACCAGTCTCAACAGTTTCTCAACCATTCTCAACCATTCTCCAATCTTCTGAGAAACCAGAAGATTTCCCACTAGACTAAGGGTACTCCTTTTCACTCATTTTTTTTTAATATCATACTGAAAGTCCTGTCAGATTCAGTAAGGCAAGGAGAGAAAATAATGCTTACACTGATGGAGAAGAAAGAAAGAGACGTGTTCCTATTCATTGTCTATGGAGAAAATTCAAAGGGACTGGAAAACAAAAAATAAAACCCTTCCTAGAACTAACAAGTAATTCAAGTAAGTTGCAAGACACAAAGTTAATATGGAAGAATCAATTGTTCTCTGTGGTGATACATTGTATATTTAATAAAATTATTCTATTATCCCAGATTATCCAATCTACATCACTATAAACTATATTACCACAAAGTACAAGTGCAAGTTAAACTTTAAAGTAAGAACCCAGCTCAGCTATCACCACACAACAAACAAATCCCTGCGTCAAATCTAACAAAGTGTGTTTGTGGTTTTTGTGAGGAAACCTACAAAATTCCAATGAAAGAAATTTTAGAGGAGTGAACTAAACGAAGCATGGGTCAGTGCTGGTGGATAGAACATTCAGTCTTGCCAAGCTGTCCGGTCTTCCCAGCACAAACCATGTATTCACTGTTATTCCAATCAAATTCCCAGAGAGTCATTTCTAGTCACCAACAAGTTACTCTGAAAAGTTTACATAGTTGAACAAGTGCTGCTTGCTCAACTATGTTCATAGCAGCTTTAGGCATAATAGCCAGAACCCAGAAATAACCTAGATGTCCCTCAACTGAAGAATGCATAAAGAAAATGTGTTACATTTACACAGTGGAGTATTATTCATCTGTTAAAAACAGTGATATCATGAAATTTGCAGGCAAATGGATGGAACTAGGAAAAAAAAATCATCCTGACTGAGATAACCCAGACTCAGAAAGACAAACATGGTATGTCCTCACTCCTGATTGGATAGTAGCTATAAAGTAAAGGACAACCAGGCTATAATCCATAGACCTAAGAGGCTAAGTAACAAGGAGGGCCCAGGGGAACTCGTGGATCTCCTTGAGGAGAGGAAATAGAAGGAAATCCTGCTGAAGATAGGGAATGAGGATTGTCGGAGCCAGAGAGGTCAAGGACAGCACAAGAAAACCCACAGAAACAACTAACCTGGGCTCAGAGGAGCTCACAGAGTCTGAACCAAAAGCCAGGGAGCCTGCATGGGACTGACCTAGGCCCTCTGCATATATGTGACAGCTGTGTAGCCTGGCCCACTTGTAGGACCCCTAACAATTAGAGCAGGGGCTGTCTCTAATGCTTCGGCTGGCTCTTGAGATCCTATTCCTCATATTGGATTGCCTTGCCCAAATACCTACCTAAATACAAGAGTAGGTGCTTAGCCTTACCACAACTTGGTGTGCCATGCTTTGTTGATACCCATGGAAGGCCTGCCCCTTTCTGGACAGAAACATAGGGAGTGTGAACTGAGGCCCGGGTTGGGGGAAGGGGGGAACAAAGGGAAAGTGGGGAAAAGGGAAGGGAAGGGGAGGAGGGGGGGAAACTGCATCTAGGATATAAAAATAAATAAATAAATAAATAAATAAATAAATAAATCATTTTTAAGGTTTTCATGGAGAGACAAAAGACCCAGAATAGTCATGAATGAACATAATACTTAACTGTGAAAAGAAGAGGGTGAGGGACTGACATTACCTTGTTTCAGGACTTACTATAGAGCTATGGGCCATGCATTTAAACAAATGCATGAAAAACTATGAACGCCTAGTATGCTGGCCAATTTTATATCAACTTAACACAAGTTATGGTCATCTGAGAAGAGGAAAACGCAACTGAAAAACAGGCTGTCAGCACACAAGCCCGTGGGACTTAATTAGATTCTTAATTAGGAATTAGTGGAGGTTGGCCCAGCCCACTGTGGGCGGGGGCACCCTTATGCTGGTGGTCCTGAGCTCTATGAGAATGCAGTCTGAGCAAGTCATGAGGAGCAAGCCAGTAAGCAGCACTCTTCCATGGCCTCTGCACCAGCTCCTGCCTCCAGGTTCCTTCCTGGTTTGAGACCTCTTTCAGTAGACCATGATTCAGAATATAGAAGCCAAATAAACCCTTTCCTTCCCAGGTTTCATTGGTCATGGTGTTTCATGACAGTAATAAGAACCCAAAAACACCACAGATGGATAAGATGCATATAATCTTGGGCTCAGTGATATCTTTTTAGAAACAAATCAAAGGCATGATCTACGAAGGAAAGAATTGGCACACAAGACTTCATTAAAACTAAAACTTTTTCTGTGAGAGTTACTGTCAGGGAAATAATAACACAAATCACAAATGAGAAGAAAACGTTTGCAAAAGGCATGTCTGATAAAGGACTGTCAAGCAACCTGCAAAGAAAATGTATAATTCAAGAAGAAGAATGCAAAGGACCCAATTAAAAATGGGCCACATGACCCAAACAGCTCATCAAAGAAGATATTTAGATGGCAAACCAGCATACAAAACACCATACATCAGGTCTCATCAGGGAATCTCAAGGGAAAAATAAGAAGGAGACAACTTTGTTCGACAGGTTGAGTACAGAACACTGACATCCCCAAATGTCATAGAATATGGAGTATGGTAGCATTATTTTGATTCCAGAGGGAGAAGAGTCCATCCTGGAAGCAAGCTGCAGACATGGTGTCAGGAGCAGAAGCTCGGAGCTCACATCTTCAAATGCAAGCACAAAGCAAATTAACTGAAAATGGTGAGGGTCCTTAACCTCTTTAAAACCCACCTCCATGACATACTACCTTCAACAAGGCCACACCTCCTACATCTCCCCAAACAGTGCCACCAACCAGGGACTTGATATTCAAATGTCAGAGCCTGTGGAGGAAATTCCTCACTCAAACCACTACATGTTGGCATTCCCTACCCTTGTGACCTTGCTGTTGCTGAACATAGCTGCTTCCATTTATTGCTCATAGACTCCTCAGCAGACATCCTATGTTCTTGACATTTTCAACATCCTGAGGTCTCCACTGGGGCTTAGGCTTCACAATCACAGCTTCTCTTAGAGGCTCCCTGCAGAGATTTAACCCTGCCAAGCACCGCCTAGCCTCATGGACGTCTTTTGAATCTTGGTAGACACTTCTGTGACCTTGTAATTCTTTTACTCTGCATGTCTGCAAAACCAAACCATCAATGGCTGATGCCAGGTTTAATTGCCATGTTGAACAATAGCCAGGGCTTTGTGGACCACAGTTGCAGCAGCATCTCTGCCCTGGAAAGTTGAATCTGGAGAAACAAGTCATAAAATGATCCTCTTCAGGGAGCTGGTTAGCTGAGAATCATTTTTTTATTCAAAGGAAAATATTTTAAATGAGTTTGACATTTTACACCTTGATACCTATGATGGGTGGGATCGTGCCCTAACATTCTTTCTGCTTCTTATTTCCAATTCTTACTGCAAACCTGACTAAACACAGATGATGATAAGCATATCACAGACTGAATGGTAGACTGTCTTAAAAGTTCCTCATTTCAGGATTCAGGCAAACTAGTCAAATTCTTTGTCAGAATGTAATTCAAGTAGCCTCATGTACAATGACTAACATTATTCCTATCTAAAACCTCATGAGAGGTCTTTACTATCTGCATTCCTATTGGTAGAACTTCTACAAGAACTGCCCATTCAGCTCAGCTAACAGTATTTTGGGGCTTCCCAAGACTGAATCTCCAAACTTCTAAATACTTCTCATTAATCAGTTCCAAAGGCTCAAGACCCATGGAGTCAGTGTTAGTAGTCATGGCAGTGACCTGATTCTCAATATCAGCTTTCCATATCAGCACTTTTGCATTCCTGTGATTAAAATCTGGCAGCTGGAAGCAAGGGAAGGGAGGATTGGTTTTGGCTATGCTTTCAAGGCTTCAGCTTGTGTGATATGGAATGTCTTTCTGTACATTGTGAATATGCTTTATTACCATTTGTTAATAAAGAAGCTGTTTTGGTCTATGGTGAGGCAGCATGGAGGCAGGAGGGAAATCCAAGCAGAGATAAAGACAAAGAAGGGTAGAGTCAAAAGGACACTACAGGCTGCCACCCAAACGGCAAGATTTAATGGGACATGGGTAAAGCCATGGAGCTACATGGCAATACATAGATTAATAGAAATGGGTTTCAATAAGTTATGAGAGTTACTTGGTAATGAGCCTGAGCCATAAGAGCAGTTTATAATTAATATAAACCTTTGTGTGATTATTTTGGAATAAGGAACTTCAGGGCCAGGCCAGGCCAGATGGATCTGAAAACTTCCAGCTACATTTGTGACTTCTTGGCCTCATGCATCTGAACAGAAAATCCTGGAGGCAGAAGTGCAAGGTAGAAAACAGCTGTTTACATTATAACTGACAGGAAGCAGCAGGAAGTGACCAGCAATAATATACCCCTAAGAACTGCCTCTCAGAGAACTACTTCCTTCTTGTAGGCCCTCCCTCCCCAGATTTTCAGGCTCTCTCAAAACATCGCCATCAGTTGGAGAGCAAGTTTGGTAGTTTGAAAAAAAAATGGCCCCCAAAGGGAGTGGTACTACTAGAGGTGTGGCCTCGGGGTAGGAGTGGTCTTACAGGAGGAAGCATCACTGTGAAGGGAGACTTTGAGATCTTATATGCACTCAAGCCTCACCCAGGGAGATAGTTCACTTCCTATTACCTGCAAGATGTAGAACACTCAGGTCCTTCCTCAGCACCATGTCTATCTGCACACCACAGTGTCCCACCAAGATAACAGACTAAACCTCTGAAAATGTAAGCCAATTAAAAGATTTCCCTTTATAGGCATTTCTGTGGCCATGGTGTCTCTTTACAGCAACAGAAACCCTAAGACACCAAGCATCCAAATACAGACCTGTGAGGGGCATTTAAGATTCAAACTGTACTGGTCATGACACTCAGGAGCCTGAGATGCCGCATTATTCAGGGTTGCATAGTAAGACCCTGTCTGAAAACAAATGGACCAAGATTCTAGTCATAACATCACTTCCTTGAGATATAATTAGAAAACAGGGGCTTTGATACTTAGCTGAAGTCTGCAACAGGTGTCCAGACATGATGGGGGTTCTTGATTGTCTTCTCTTCCATGAATAAAATACCGCCATACTTGTGGACCCACAACTATTTCATTAACAGAAAAGACAATAATAAATACAAGTTAAAGCATGACAAACGAGTGAAGTCCGAAAATATAGTCTGAAAATAAGTTTGAATTCATGATAAATCTTGTCCTATTTTTACAGAGCAAAAATCAGTTTCATAAAGAAGTCAGTTGTCCAATAATGTGCATATTTAATCATTAAGGTACTAGAAGTTGACTCCTTTGCACCTTTCAGTCCTTTGAGAGGCTTCTCCTCCAACGACATGAAGAGTTGGCCAGTCTCCTATCTCTCATCCCTTCCCTGCACTAGCCTTGGCTTGTGATTTACTTCGCTAAACCAATCTCCTCACTAGACTTTATTGCACTTGTGGGCAAGGGTATGTGAGTTGCTTCAACCCAGGTGCCCAACTAGTATAATTAACACCAGGTGCATTATGCTGCTTAATAAATGTGTCCTTCACCTAGGCCTCCAACCAAAAGAGGTGAGCCATCACCCTCTCTGCATATGAGTAACCCAGGGCTCAGGAAAGCTTGCTGATTTTTCAGCAGTCAGCCATCTGGTGATCTGTTCCAAGATGGTAGAGAGACTGCTGCTATTTTAAATTGTACTAATGTGTATGTGTGGGCACATGTGCACCTGAGGGCAGATGTCCTCAGAGGCCAGTGGTATCAGATGTCTCTGAAGTTGGAACTAAAGCTATAATGAGGTGGGCGCTAGGATGAAACTCAGACTCCCTGCAATAGCTGATAGATAACTGCTGAGCCCTCGCACCTGTCCCCACATATGACATATTAACAACTACAAAATCTATCTAGGTATCTAGCCACCCATTTGCTACCTCAATTCATTGTTCCTCTACATCAACCTAAGAGCCCAAGTTTGTAATCTCAGAAAACCTTTCAGCAGCAGGCAAACTGCATTGATTGTTTATCTTAATTTATGAAGTGTGGCCACTATCTTAAGTTTCCTGTTGCTGTAACAAAATGCCTAGGGCTGGATAATTTATAAGAGGAAACAGTTTATTAAACTCTCAACACTAGAGATACAGGAGTGTAGCATTAGTGTCTATCAGGCTTTCTGGTGATGGATGGCCTCAGGAGAATAGATGAGGAAGTGGTAAATAGGGATGTAAACAGAGATCATGTGGCAAGAGATAGTGGAGGTGGCTCAGATGACTTTAGAAAAGCCACTCTTACTACAGATAACTCACTGTTGTAAGAAACAACAACTCTGTCATGATGTTGGCGTCTCCATGAGTCACTTATCTCCTAAAAATGCTACCACTTCTCAGCTCTGTTACACTGAGGACCAAACCCTAAATTTTTTTTTTTTTTTAAACTTTATTTATTTACTTATTTATTTGCCTTGGTGTTTGCCTGGAACTGGAACTACAGACAGTTGTTAGCTGCCATGTGGGTGCTGGGAATCGAACCCAGGTCCTCTGGAAGAGCAGACGGTGCTCTTAACCACTGAGCCATCTCTCCAGCCCCCAAACCCTAAATTTTTGATGAGGACATATTGTAAGACTCATCTCCTTCCTTGGGAAACTTGAGGAAAAGCACAGCATCCTTTGTGCACAAAGAATGGACTGGAACACACTGTATATTACACCTACTTGCTTCATAATAACTACCAAAGTGATAACACTAATAAGGCTAACTAACATCCATAGAGGCCATCCACTTGATTTTTAGGTCCTTATCTATTAGTCAGCTTTCCAAAGAGCCCTGTTTCCCCTTACCCTCTTACTTAAAAATAGCTTATGGGGCTAGTGAGATGGCTCAGTCAGTAAAATGCTCACTGTGCAAACATAAGGATCTGAGTTCAATGCTCAGAACTTATATGTAAAATCCAGATATGCTAACATGTATCTGTAATTCCAGCACTGGAGAAGTGGAGTCACATGGACCTCTAGGACTCATTGACCACCCAGTCTAGCCAAATTGACAAGCTCCAGGCCAATGAGAGATCCTGCTTCTACATACAAGTTCTTGAGAACTGATGCCTAAGGTTGACTTCTGGCCTTCATATGTGTGCACACATACACACACACATACACACATACACATACATACACACATACATATACACACATACACACATATACACACATACACATACATACATATACACATACATATACACACACACATACACACACACATACACACCCCACAGCTCATAGTCACTCTTCTCCTTCCCCTCTATTCCTTACTGCACCTTAATTTCTGACAGAACTAATTAGTACTATGTAGCCCTGGCTACACTGGAACTCACTATGTAGACCAGGCTGGCCTCAAAATCAGAAATCCACCTGACTTGCTTCTGGTTCTAGAGTGCTGGGATTAGAGGCATATACCACCACTTCTGGCTAATCTGTTTTCTTTCTCCTTTCTTTTTTAAAGTTTTTTTTATTATTATTTTGTATGTATAGCTATGTATTTTGTCTGCATGTATGTCTGCACATGCACCACATGCATGCAGGACCCACTGAGATCAGAAGAGGAATTTGGATCCCCTGGAACTTGAATTAGAGGCAGTTGTGAGCTGCCATGCGGGTGTTGGGAATGGAGTCTGGGGTCTCCGAAAGAGCAGCTAGTGCTGTTAAGCACCAAGGCATCTCTCCAGCATATCCTGCCCTGACTTCCCTGCATGATAGACTGTGGTTAGAATGTGTAAGCTGAATTAACCCTTTCCTCTCCAAGTGGCTTTTAGACCTGGTGCTCCATCACGTCAATAGAATGCAAACTAAGACAAAATTGCAGCAGAAAACATGTGTTCTACAGGATCCTAGGAATCCAAGATGGAGGCCAGTAGGGCCCACTGAAGGTGTGAGGTGAGACTCCCTCCATTCCTTGTCATAGTTTTTTATACATCACCCAAAGGTCCGTGTGCTGAATGAAGGCCTGGCCCTCAGGCTATGGTGCTATTGGGAGTTGCCAGAACCTTAAAGACTAGGACTTCGTGGGAGGAAGGTAGGTCACTAGATTGTTACTGAAAGAAATATTGAAGGGCTAGCTCCCCACCTCTCTCCCTCTCCCTCTTCCTCTCCTTCCCCCCCCTCCCCGTGTTCATGCCATGAGTTGAGTAGCATCCTTCTCTGTGTGCTCCTGCCATATTGCACTGGGCCCATTTACCATGGAATGAACCCTCTAAGACTGGAGGACAATATAAACCTTTTTCTTTATGAGGCTGATTTTCCAGAGCATTTTGTCATAGCAACAGAAAGTGGATTAATATGCTCAGCTCCCAGCTGTTAACACTTCAGTTCACTCTCTTTCCCTGTGTGTCAATCTGTGGCTCCGAATCTAAGTCTCTTCCTTCTTTATGTAAGACACAAGCCACTGGATAAATGACTCACCTAAGGGTCCCAGCCTGGGGTTCTGGGTGGACGTGAATTTGGGGCTACACTTCACCCCACCACAGACACTGAGGTGGGAAGAGCAGAGCTCCCAAGTTCTCAGAGAAAGGGGACAGGTGGGACCCAGGCTCAGGCCTGTTCCGCTGGAAGCATGGTCTATTACCTCTCCGTTGTCTCCATTTGTGGAATTGAATCAGAGTTCTATTACCTTCAAATTGCTGGGCACAAGCATCCTAACAGTATTTCAGGGGCCAGGGCCCTGGAAATCTCATTTCTACTGATCCAGCCCCTCCAGGGATCAACATTTTTCACACTGTTCTCTGGATCACTGGGACTGGTTGTCTAAGGCCAAGCCATAGCTAAGGAGGGCCATTTCTATGTCCTTCTCCAACAGCCTGGCCCCTCTCTCACACTCCAAAATTTCAGCAGTGTCATATTGTCAATGAATAAATGTTTAACAGGCCAATTGGAAAGAATGCAGAAGTCGCATTACAAAAACCCAAACCCCCAAATCCACCCACCTATCTCTAGCCTGCCCACCCCTTGTATCAAGCCAGTTCAATATTTCCTTATATTGGCTTAAAAACTCAAGCCCTATCTTGGTTTCTGAATTGTATTAGTCCATCTTATCACTGTGAGTACACATATGTGTAGTATTATGTTTCTGACTTGGCCTTACTGGCTTAGCCCTGAGGTTCTGACCCCGCAGACTCACAGACCTGCAGTTCCACAGTCCCACAGTCCAACAGAAACATGCAGACGCTTATATTAATTTTAATATAATCAGCCTGATCAGCCTAGGGCCCAGACATATAACTTGTTCACTCTTTACTCTTAAACTAACCTATAATTCTTATCCTGTTCAGCCATGTGGCTCCATGCCTTTACTCAGCAGCATTTCAGCTTCTTTCCTCTGCATCTGCTGGCATCTCATCTCTTCTCATCTCATCTCACTGGTGATTCTCTGGCATCTCTGCTCTGTTTTTCCTGTTCCCTGAGTTTTCTTAGTCTGGTAGCCCCACCCACACTTTGTGTCTGCTTTCAGCCAATCAGCATTTTATTAAACCAGTAGGCGGGACAATTATTTACAATGTAACAGAATATAGTCCCACTACATGTATATGCATATGTTCATGTATAGCTTCCTTCTCCAAGAAAAATCCCACAAGTTTTAGGATAACAACCTTCCCTAGTCTAAGGAATATGACCCATGTCTGTCACCACTAGAATACCTCTGTCACCGGGGCAGCCTTCCTCTGTTGGTTGCTAATCCCTTGACCAGCAAAGCTAAGCTAGTTTGCCACTTGATGGTCCCCAGGCAGCCCCTTGCCTCCCACCAAGCCTTTGGCTGACTTTCCTTCCACCTGGAACTCTCTTGTTCTGCAGATTTTGAATGGTTCATTCTTTTCTTCCTTTAGATCTCAACTCACCTGAGCAGAGCATCTCTGACCATTCCACCAAGAAATCACATCCCCAAAGCTGACCATTAGTCTCATCCCCATAGTATCCCCATCAATGCCTCATGATGCCTCAAGAGCCAACTACCAGTCTCATCTATCTCCTTAGCTTCCCCATCAATGCCACCTGAATTGACAAAAACTGATCTGTCTCCTTTCTGCCCCTTTTGCTAGAATACATGCTTCAAGAGAGCAGAGACGTGGGGTCAGTTTGCTCCCATAGTTTCCCCATAGGTTGGATGGTAACTAGTTTGCTCCAAACGTCCTGCAAGCACTTGTGGTCTTGATGGAGAGATGTTGGTTCAGTGGCTAAGAGCACAGCACCCACATGGCAGCTCACAACTGTCTGTAACTCCAAGATCTGACCCCTTCACACAGACATACATGCAGGCAAAACACCAATGTACATAAAATAAGAATAAATTATTTAAAAAAGAAAAGAATTGATCTCTAAAGTTTGGCCAATAAGAGTCAATATTCAGATCGCTATCTCTGTCTGTACTTCTAGGGGAGCAATCAATGGCTTTGCTTCATGTCATTCCTTTTCTTACCTTGGGTTTTATGCAGAGGAGTCATGTGGCCCAAGAAGAAACTTTCAGTGTTAACATTTACAAGGATTCTCAATATTTGTAGTACATGCCTCTCTACCCAACATAGTTCAGAGTCTAAAATTTCCTTGGGAAAAAAATGTGCATATTTTAAACATTTGCATACAGGGAAGGACCATGAATGTTCTCTCTCCTGTCTGCCTTTCTGGTTCCAATGCAGTTGCTTTATAGCAAATGTTTGTCAAATGAATGAACAACGTATGTCATTATTTCGCAGCCATATGACAAATGTATTCAATTTTATAAGGCCGCTATAACAAATTGCCACAGATTTGGTGGCCTAAAATATGGAGATTTATTCTCTAACAATTCTGCAGACCAGATGTCCAAACCCATGCCTCTGGGTTGAAATCACAGTGTCATCAGAGACAAGTCCTTCCTGGAGGCTCCCAGGGAACATCTAGGCCTTACCTCTTTTAGCCACTGGAGGTTCCTGCCACTCATAGGCATACTGCTCTTGGTCCCTTTACTCACCTTCTCCAGGGTCACAGCCCATGCTCCCTAACAAAACATGGAAAAGAAAAGTGGGTTGGGGAGATGGAGTAATGAACAGAATAGTAATAAGCTTGGTAAGGAATTCAGGATCCCTACAACCACAGAAAAACCACAGGGGCTGGTAGCCCCCTGCAAGCCCAGTTCTCAGGGCAGGATTAAGAGAACATGAGGGCTAGCTAGATTAGACATTGTCATGAATTCTGGGTTCAGGGGAAGACCCTCACCTCAGTAAGTATTGTGGAGAGTGACCAAGTGATACATAACATCACAAAGTCAATTTCAGGCTTCTAGGCATACATTCACATAATCCATATACATGTAAACACATATATACATATGCACATCACACAAGTGTATATACGTTGAAAATAAATTTAAAATACTTTTAAAATTATTTAATCATAGTTTTAGATGGCACAGACGCCTTCAGAATTAAGAATTCAAGACAAGGTTCAATAAGTTTAGGTTAAAAAAACCAAAGGGACAGCTATATAGAAACATGATTGGTTGGGCAAGAAGGATGTGCTATAATGAAAAAAAAATCTGAAAGGAAATGCCCAGCAGCTCCAATCTATTTGATTCCTCTGCTTTCCCTGTGGCAAAAGTGTTGCATGAAATGTGGTTGTATTAAAAGAAACTCAGAGCCAGATATTGGGGAAAGAACGGAACACCACAGTCAAATCTCAGCCAGCTATCTTCCAGCTTCCTCAGCCTTGCTTCTCATTGCTTCTAATATCTCATCTATCTTCCTACCTTGCCTTAAATACAGTCTTCACCCAGTTGTATCACACCCAGGTTAAGATTAAAGGCCTGGGCTGCTACTATTTGGTAGTTAGCCTTGAACTCACAGAAACACAGAAAAATCTCTGTCTCTGGTGTTATGGGATTAAAGGCAAGGCACCACCACTGCCTGCCTGAGAGCATGGAACTCCCTCTGTAAAACCAAGCTGGCCTCAAACTCAGATCTGCTGGGATTAAAGGCATAAGTCACCACTCCTGGTCTTTCCCCCATGCTGGGATTAAAGGTCTGAGCTACCACTCTCTGATCCTCCTGGACTGACTGTGGGTAGATCTCTTGAGACCCAGACTGGTTGGTTTTATTAGATATATAACATATCACCACGTAAAGCTTCTTCCTCCTGGATGAGGCACAAGCCCTCTGGAATGACTGTCTCTAATGTCCTCAGGATTCCTAGTCTAGTAATAAATCACTATCA
This sequence comes from Sigmodon hispidus, assembly GCA_004025045.1. Lineage (NCBI taxonomy): Eukaryota > Metazoa > Chordata > Mammalia > Rodentia > Cricetidae > Sigmodon > Sigmodon hispidus. Next base: position 35,637 of record PVIH01002100.1, read on the forward strand.
CCTGTAGTGAGATTACATTGTTACATTGTATATAATTGTCCTACCTACTAGTTTAATAAAAACACTGATTGGCTAAAGGCAGACAGGAAGTGTGGGCAGGGCTACCAGACTGGGAAAACTCTGGGAACAGGAAGAGCAGAGCAGAGATGGCAGGGAGCCTGATGAGTTGACAGCAGAAACAAAGGAAGGAAGCTAAAATGCTGCTCTAAGAAAAGGTACCAACCCACATGGCTGAACAGGATAAGAATCATGGGTTTAAAGTTAAAGAGTTAGCAAGTTATATGCCTGGACCCTAGGCCAATCAGCATAAAATTAATGTAAGCATCTGTGTGTCTCTGTGGGACTGAGGGTCTGCGGGTCAGAACCTCAGGGCTATGCTGGAGAGAAACCTCATACAACAATCACCAAAGCAATCTGGAGAGGAAAGGGTTTTTTCCCAGCTTACAGTTCCACATCACAGCCCATCATGGAAGGAAGTCTGGGCAGGAATTCAAGGTAGGAATCTGGAGGAAGAAACTGAAGCAGACAGCTGAGAAGAGAGCTGTTTTCTGGCTTGTTTCCCACAGCTTTCTCAGCCTACTTCCTTATCCCCAGGAGCATCTGCCCAGAGATGGTACCACCCACAGTGGGATGGGCCCTCCCTCACCATCATTAATCAAGAAAATGGCCTCCATACTCACCTGCAGGCCAATCATACAGAGACATCATCTCATGTAAGAATCCTTCTTTCCAGATATGTCTAGGTTTGCCTTAAGTTTGTGGTGATATGTTACATATTTAATAAAGGCTGAAATATCAGAGAGAGGAAACACCACAGTCAAATCTCACCCAGCTGTCTTCCAGCTTCCTCAGCCTTGCTTCTGGTTGCTTCTAATTGCTGCTGTTTTCCTAAGCCTGCCTTAAATACCCTTCTCTTCCAGCTGTATCTCATCCAGGTTACAATTAAAGGCATGAGCTACTCTATTTGGTAGTCAAACTTGAACTCACAGAAACACAGAAAGATCTCTGTCTCTGGAGTTATGGGATTAAAGGCCTATGTCACCACTCCAGGCTTTCCCTGCGCTGGGATTAAAGATGTGTGCCATTGAAGCCCAGCTGTTTGTCCTTGTACTCACAGAGATCCAGAACTCCCAGAGCTATGTGAGTTACCACTGCTCTGTTATCCCTGGAACTCCCGGAGCTACCTCTGCCTAGTTTGACTGTGTGTTGATCTCTTGATATTACATCTTTTATTAAATATGTAACATCACCACACAAGTTGACTCAAATCAACCAGCACAATGACTTCCTACCAGACCACAATCTCTTTGTGGCCAGACAGAAAAGCACCGAGAGAGGCAGGGGTTAGAGAATAATCCTTCTGGTGGAGATGCCTTTGGGAAAAAGGGTTCTTGTTTCTATGACCCACCTCGGCCAAGAGGAATCCTACTGTTTATGACTCACTTTAGAGAGAAAATGAGGGGGACGGATAAGATAGCTCAGGAAGGCTTTGGTTCTAAGACTGGCTCCAAGGCCTTGGAATGCCTTTTAGTTTATAGTACTTTCACACAAAGCTCTACACTTTGGGCACTGTTTTCTAAGCTGCAGTGTGCAAAACTCCACCTTGGGGTCATGCTACCTTCTTTAGATGCCGGTCACTCTCTGATGCCCATATAGCCCTGACTTTTAGAGTTCTCTTTGAAAACCTGGTAAACAATTTCCTAAATGATACATACATATGTGTATATATGGAGTATGCATATGTGATAGATATGTATGTATCTACACGCACACGTGTGTATGCAGGTACATACATGTATTGCTAGAGGCCAGAGGTCAACATCAGTGTCTCCCTCTATTTCTCTCTACCTTAAGCTTTGATACAGAATCTCCCACAGAACCCGGAGCCCACTTATTCATCTGGAGTGGCAGGCCAGAGGGCTCCAGGAATCCACCTGTCTCTGCAGGCACAGCTTTTCACACAGATGCTAGGGGTCTGAACTGGGGTCCTCACAATTGCTCAGCAAACTGTTTAACAACTGAGCCATTCCCCAGCCCCCGATTCATTCTTACAACTTTCCATAATAGTCTCTGTTGTATGTCAAACATTTTTCCTACTCCAGCCCACTTCCTTCTGACCCTCCCCATTCTCACCCATCCAGTTTCCTGTTTGTCTCCTTGCTCCCTGACACACTTTCACCTCTTTCAGTTGACATGTACATGCATGATTGGATGTGACTATAGAAATCTCACTGGCCATCAGAGAAATACATATCATAGCTTCACTGAGATGCTATCTTACTCCTTTTCTATTCTTTTAAAGTCATATGAAGACACCACATACATGTTCCAGGGACTAGTATTCAATATCTTGGGAGTCATTCGTCATCCTACCATACCAGCTACAGAGGGACAATGACAGAAATGCAAGCATACACATCCACCAAGCCCTGGACCCCATGGCTCTCTCCTCTAGGGCTTTAGTTAGATGTCACAGAGGGATTTCAGATTGCCAGAGAGGCAGACATGGATGAGAGGCAGAAGTGAAGGCTGATTAAATGACTCTGTAACCCCAGTGTGTAAACAGGGGAGGGTGACAGGAGCTGCCTTAGGCCACTGATGCTCAGTTCCATTGAGAGTTTGTGTTATATAATGATGCTGACCTCCCCTATACCCCATAACAACAGCGATAAGCGTCTACCTGCAGTCAACACTGCTGCTCCTGAAGAGGAAAGACAGGATATAAAGCCATTGCTCCATAGCAGCTCAGGAGCCTGAGAGCCTGTCCACAGCTGGCTGCTCCTGGCTTGGCAGCAGCCTTTCTGCTAAGGTGGCTGGATTTCCACTACTCGCTCTCCCACACTTGGCATGTTAATTGAAACAGCAAAGATAACATCATCAATCCAGGAGGGTCAGGAGTCCTTTTTGCCCTCTTGGCAAGTTAATGTGGCCTAATATTTGTTTAAAGTCCACCTCTTCTTTTAAATGAATGTTTTAAGACACTTTATTCAGCAGAGTTTTGATAGGTGCCCTCCATCCCTTGTTCCTTTAAACAATAAAGTAGATAAATTTTTCTTTTCTTCTCTGCCCTATGAGCAGCTAGCTTTTCCCAGGGAAGATTGGCTTTATAAATGAGAAACAGATTCTATCCCACAAAATATCTGAGACATTGGGTATTGGACCTAGTCATCTGCAGCATGTGCTCTTAACTGCTGAGCTATCTCTCCAGCCTGGTTAAAAAATATTTTTGTCTATATTGTATTTTTATTATTGCAAATAACGTAGTGGATCTAAATTGAAACCCCTCAACCCAAAATCACCCTGCAAATCTGAATAGAACTGAGGTGATCAAAATTACTCCATTTCAAGACCAGTGGTTTCCGAAGTGAGCCAGACATTTGAACGATTGAGGAGATTTATAAAAACACTGATGCTGAACCCCAGCTTCAGAGATTCTGATTTAGCTGACCTGGAGCAGATCCAGAGAAAAGTATTTTTAAAACACATCCCCAGACAATTCTAATGGGCAGCTGGAGTTGGAAAGCAGCAGACCATTGTAATAAATTGCCACACAGCACATCATTCATAAATGTCTCTTAAAAACACAATGCCACTGAGCAATCCATACGTTAGCGCCACTGTCTCCCATGCCGCTGGCCCAACAGGTTTCTCTCTAATTTTTATTGACGTATCATGGCCAGAAAGAAACATGTGCACACTGCATTCTCTGCAGTACTGCTGCTGATAGCAAAAGAATTCACAATTTCATTATCTATTAACGGGAGGGTGGAGGCATTGAACATATTCCTGCAGTGACCTGTCATATGGTAGCTAAAATGAATGAACTAGATATATGACAATCTAAGCAAGTATGACATGATCCACTGGTGAGTGAAAAGAGTCCATTTCGGAAAGACAATTCTAGTGTGATGCTATTTATGCTAGAAATATTAAAAAGAAAAGCTATGAATGAGGAAGGGTGGTGTAAGGCAGATACGGAAATGAGCACAAATGGGGACACTCTGTAATAAATCTCATGGCATATCTCCAGAGCAGAATCCTGTTGAAACTTCAGAAGTTCAACTTCACTTCTCAGAAAATAACATTGTGGATTTGGCAGGACGGTTCTGCTTAGGTTAAATTTAGCACTGACCACCAAGCCTGCTGACCTGAGTTTAACTCCAGGGGAGGGGAGAACTGAGTCCTACATGGTGTTCTCTAATTTCCACAGGTGCTGTGTGGTGTACCCTTACACACACACACTCACACACACTCACACACTCACACACACATACACACTCACACTCACTCACACACACACACGCACTCACACACACATACGCACTCACACTCACTCACATACATACACACTCACACTCACTCACACACATACACTCACACACACTCAAATACATACTCACACACATACACACACACTCACACACACATATACACACACTCAATGATTTTATGATTTTAAAATTGCAAACAAAGTAAAAAGCCACCTAACTCCAGAACTCAGGAACAAGATGAGCGCTTATCTCAGGAAAATTTAAGTAATTAATAAAGGCAAAATTAGACACTAAAAATGGAAGTTTAAAAAATAGAATTAGTTGAGAATCTAGTTCTTCAAATGTATGTGGACTAAAAATTGGGATATGGTGATCTACTTAGGAAATCAAAGTAGTCAACAGAAAACTCAGAGAAAATAACAATGAAAGTCAGCAAGATAACATATAAAAGTGGTCAGATTCCCTTTACTGTCACACTAATCAATGAGAAGTATATTAACAACAAACATTAGCAACAATAAAAAGTATTTTTAAAACTTCATAGTAACTAAAAAAATGTGTATGACTTTTCCAAGGAAAATTAACATTTTCTTAGACAGAGTTAACAAATAGAGAGGTGTCTAAGTTCTGGATATAGATTCAAATTTGTCACACTGTCTGGTCCTCTCCTACAAATCTGTCAGTGTTTGGTACCAATTTTTATGGAATTTTAAAAGCTGACTTTTTTATTTCATCTGGAAAAATAAATGCAGAAGACGATCCAGTTTTTAAAATCCCTAACAGACACTTAACGCTGTGGGAAACTACACAGACTAGTGGAATATTATTCTGAAATGAAAGCGCTAGAAGATGAATTAGAATCTAGAATTCAATATATGACAAAGATGGTATTAAAATGAGTAGATGAAAGATGCTGGGCCCAACAAGGAGCTCATTTCAGTGTTGACTGTCAACTTGACAACCAGGGCTCACCTGGGACAGTTCTGGATATAAAATGGAGGAGACAGGATCTGGATATAAAATGGGGGGAGACAGGCTCTGGATATAAAATGGGGGGAGACAGGCTCTGGATATAAAATGGGAGTGATATTGATGTAGGAAGATCCATCCATCTTAGCAGTGGGTGTGAGTATTCCTGGGCAGGGAATTCTGAACTGTATAAAATAAAAACTCCAAGATTCTGCAGCCTTGAGCTAAAATAAACCCTTTCTCCCTCAAGTTGCATTGGCCAGGATATGTTATCACATCAACAGGAAAAGGGGCTAAGATCTATGCATCGTTTAAAACTTGAGAAGTTGATTATCTATTTGCAATATATATATATATATATATATTACATCATCCTTTTTATATCATGAGTAGAAATGAATTCCAGGCTAAGATTCAATGCTTTAAAAAGTATTAACTAAAAACAGAAAATAATTGCAGTAAAATAGTTGCTTGTTTTTTAATTGGCAGGGATGGTTATCCTAAGCATAAAATCCAAACACCATAAAGGTCTGAAAGTTTATCTATGTATAATTTAAAATGTGTGTGATGCAAAGCCCACTCCAAACACTTCAAAATAAAAGACAGACAAATAAAACTATAAATTTTGCAGTAGTTATATATGTCAGCAACTTTACTAAAGTCTACAAATTGGTAGGAAAAACACATCCCAATGAATGAACAAGTCACAAAAGACAAAAATATCAGCTCAACTAAGAAACCTACAATTATAACTGTTCTTGTAAATACTCCAGAAAATATACATATATATACTACATACACAAAGAGGACGGGGAGGACGGAGGGAGGGAGGGAGGGGGAAGAGGGGACAGGGACTGGATGGATGCTCTGACTCCTGTAGAATAGAAAGCAGTGAACATTTACCACCAGTTTTGTCCACAAACAGAACTCCTTTCCTCAAAGGGCAAAAGCAAATATTCCAACTCAGCATGACTGCCTATGGCAACCCTGACTTGTCCCTTTAGATGACCATGAGAGGAATTACCTATCCCATTGGTCCTCAGACTTCCCAGAGTGGTAGAATAGCTCCCTACCCCAGAATTCTCTGCATCTGGAAAAATAGATATTGCTGGTTCTTCCTAAGAGTTTGTGACTTGATGAGTCTGAATTGGAGCAAGCATCTCTATTTCTAACAAGTTCTTGGTGACGATAGTTTCAGGCACCATTGTCCAGACTAAGACAGTCTATGTACGCATCAACATTAGCATGTGCTCATGCCCTCCCTATGAAAAGTTATAAGAGTGAACCAGGTGCCACAGAGGGAAGGCCAGCAGTCTTGAAACAGGTAAGGATCACAACCAAGAGACAGAAGGCAAACTCAGCCTTTAACACATGGCCTATTGAAAACGTGCTTTCAGCAGCTTTGCCATTAAAACATAGGATTAGGCACAAGGCTGAAATGCGTATAAACCGAGAGCCTCTCATGACTATAACTTGTGGGGCTTGATGTGGTTGTACAAATGCCAAACAAAGACCAGTGGGAAGAGGAGTTGATACCAAAAAGATCCTAAATAAGCCGTGAAGCCTCCCTTATTTTAACAGACTTTAGAAAATCAATTTTGGAGGTCACACAGCTGTGCTATGCAACCTTTGCTTTCTACTAGTTTGCAAACACCACCACCCCTAATGAGAGCTCTAACAACAGGTGCCCGGGTTACTTTTCAAAAACGTAAAAATGGCTCTTGCTACAAAGAAGGTAGGCAAATAGAGTAAGAGGCTCAGTTTCTTTTTCCTTATACTGTGCCTTTCTTGGCCGCCTCAACCTTAGCATTGCTCTCTTCAGTTCTGTGTTTAGACATGTTGGTCAATTACAATGTTTTGTTCAGGTTCAGGGGATGCCATGAGGACACGAGTACCTACCTCCAGACCTCCAGGGCCAGGACAAAGCCAGGTGCTGCCGCTCACACCTGTCACCCTAATTGCAGGAGGCAGAGGCAGGACAATGTTAGAGCTTGCTGGACAGTAGTCTCGACAAGTGGGTAAGTAAGTACCAGGTTCAGGGACAAACATTGTCTCAAAACAAGCTGGAGAGCATCTTAAGACACCTAGCATCTACCTCTGGCTTCCACAAGTACATATACATGCATGTATATCTGCGCATGTGTGTGTGTGTGCGCGCACACACACACATTAAAAATACACAAATGTTTTATCTAAGACTATAATGACTCCCATGCCTAATCACCAGTTACCAAATGTTAGACCATCCGAGCAATCAAGAAATCCTGCTTCTCCCTTTGCTAAACCATCTGGGATTACAGGCATGTGCTACCACACCCTGTCATATGCAGCACCTGACATCAAATTCCAGACTCTGTGCAGGCTGGACCATCCCTCTACCAACTGCTGCCACATCCTGACCCAACCTTTACTTTTACTGCTTTTCAAAAGCAACCAAAAAAAAAATCCACACATTTATTTTTATTTTATGTGTGTGAGTGTTTTCCCTGCATGCATGTAAGTGAACTGTTCATGTGTCCGGTGCCTATGGAGACCAGAAGACTGCTCAGGATGCCCTGAAACCAGAGTGATAGACAACTGTAAGCTGCTGTAGGATGTTGGGAACTGAGCTTGGGTTCTGCAAGAACCTCGGACCTCTTTAACTTTGAGCCACCTCTCTGGCCCCTACCATTAATTCACATACCAATAAGGGTTGCAGGAATTCTTCTTTTTCTTTATTATTATTATTATGAACAAAGAAGTCACACTTTCTAACCTTGTATATCCTTATTCAAGGTCCCTTCCCCCTCCCACCACATCAGGTCATTCTTTTTTCTCCATAAATCCCCATCTCATCCCTGGTCAGTCCCATGGTCCCACTGCCCCAATATTGCTTAGTTCAGTCTCCACTCCTGACAGATCCAGTTTTCAACCCCCTCCCTCAAGAGTGAGTCAGGTGTTCCTCTAAGGGGAGTGGGATACACGGAGTCAGTCCAGGGTGTTTCTGATCCCAAACTGTTCAGTGGTTGTGGTTTGCAGCTTGGGCATGCTTTGCTTTTTTCTTGTTTGTTTGTTTGTTTAGAGTCCACTAATGAGTGAGTACATCCACGGGTTGCAGGAATTCTAACTGGGATTGTAAGGAAAGAGACTCAGAGCCAAACCCAGGTTAGGATTAAAGGCGGGAACTATTCTATTTGATAGTCAGGCTGGAACTCACAGAAATACAGGAAGTTCTGTCTCTGGAGTTATGGGATTAAGGGTATAGGTCACCACTCCCGGGCTTTCCCTGTGCTGGGATTAAAGGTGTGTGCCATTGAAGCCCCCTATTTGTACTCAAAGATCAAGAAATTCCTGAGCTGTCTGCCTAGGTTTTGATTGTGTGTTAAATTCTCAATATTTCAGGTTTTATTAAATATGTACCATATCACCACAAATAAGAACCGTGCCTAAGGAAAACAAACATACTAATATTAATTTACTTTAAAATGATAATAAAGAATAGCTAAATGGTTGCTGCTCCTGAAGAAGACCCAGATTCAATTCCCAGCATTCACACAACTGCTCATCACTCCAGTTCTAGGGCATCTGCACCCTCCCCCGGCTTCCACAGCTACCACACAGGCATGTGATGCATAACAGACATATGTGCAGGCAAACACTCATGCCTATAAAATAAAAATAAGATTAAAAAGCAGAAAAAAGAAATTCCTTAACAGTAAAAATGTTACAAATCAAAGCCATTTTATATCTATATTTTTACAGCTATATAGTATAATTTTACATAGGGGAAGACACCAGTAGAATTGGCTTGAGCCAACTTTTCTCATTAAAATTTTATTTTTAAGATAGTTCTGTCCTTGATTTCTTTCCCTTCTCTTAGATCTGGGGGCGAATGTTTAGACAGCCACAGAAAACCTCAGCTCTCGATTACATTGGCTCATCACCGTATCCCTCACACAGGAAGGGAGAGCTTCAGGCCCTTAAACTAACCATTTCCTGCAAAAATGAATCGAGGAAGCTGCTGGGAAGTAGAGCAGGTGAGAGGTGCTTGATGTGCTATGGAGGGAATTATCTTGGTTGTCATTGTTAAGGGACACACTGCTGAAAAGCTTGTGAGCTTCTCCAGGTAGCTCAGACAGAACCAGGGGACCCATGGCATGCCTTGGAAGGCAGGATAAGGGCTAAGGAGTGGAGTGAGACTACCCGACAGAGGTCGGCAGGGGCAGGAGCTTTAAGTTGGTGATTCTCCCACTGACCAGGACTCACTGGGGCTCTCAGAGAACAGGAACCTGACCTAGGTCCCCAAAATAACGTGTGTGTGTGTGTGTGTGTGTGTGTGTGTGTGTGTGTGTGTGTGTGTGTGATGACTCAGTAGCTTAGTGTTCTTGTGGGACTCCTAACAGAGGGAGTGGAAGCTGTCCCTGACTTTTTCACCTGCTTCTGAGACCCTTCCTACTGGTTGCTTTGTTCAGCTGTGATACAATGGTCTGTGCCCAGTATTATTGTAGCGTATTATGCCATGTTTGGTTAATGTCCCTCAGGGGCTTGTTCTTTTCTGAGGGCAGATGGAGGGGTGGGGGGTCTGGAGGAGAGGGGAGGTGGGGAAAAGACTAAGGGAAGGGGAGAGAGAGAAAATTCTGTCCCGATTGTAATATATAGGAGAAAAATAAGATCATCATCATCAAGTTGGGGATTCTCTTGAGGTCAGAGTCTAAGTACTTCGAGGAGTGATACAAAGCCTCTCTAGCTGCAGGATGGGCGACTAGAATGGAGTACACCTGTAGGCAGAACTTCAAACAAGGCTTGTCAAGGAAGACTTATAACCAAGGTAGAAGCAGTGCATCCCAGCACCCCCACAACTTTGCCTGCTGACGTAACAGGTGATTGTTGTAGAATATTATTTTAAGCGGTGTTACTTTTGTTTATGCTGCGTCTGTTTGACTCTGTGAAGCTGTGTTACTGTGCCTGTCTAAAACACCTGATGGTCTAATAAAGAACTGAACAGCCAATAGCTGGGCAGGAGAAAGGATGGGCGGGACTGGCAGACAATAAGAAAATATAGAAAAAGAAATCTGGGAAAGAAAAATAAGGAGCAGCCAGAGAAGAAGGGGGACATAAGGGGACCAGCCACCCAATAAGAGAGAGTAAGATTACAGAACTAGGAGTAGGAAAAACCCTGGAAGCAAAGGATAGATGGGATAATTTAAGAGAAGCTGGGAAGAAACAAGCCAAGCTAAGGCCAGGCATTTATAATAATAAGCCTCCTTGTGTGATTTATTTGGGAGCTGGGTGATGTGCTCTCCAAAAGAGAAACAGATAAACAACAGGTGATGAATGTGCTAACCACCAATCAGAGCGCTCCGGGAAGGACACATCATCTAGGGAATCCCACATTTACTTCCTTTCTAGCTTCATTGCTGATACTGTGATAAAATACCCCATCAAAATGCAGCTGTGGGGAGAAAGGGTTTCTTCCACTTACAGCTCCAGATCACACAGTCCATCAGAGAGAGCAATTCAAGCAGAAACTCAGCCACATCACATCCTAGACAAGAGCAAAGAGGAACAAAGCACGAAATAGCCCTCTCCACTTTTCTATAGTCCAGGACCTAAAACTGGGCAATGGTGCTGCCTACAATAGGCTGGTTCTTCCTAAATTAACAGGCAAGAGAATCCCCCACAGACAGACCCACGGGTCAACTTCATCTAGACAGTTTCTCAGTCAAATCTTTCTCCCCAGGTGATTCTAGGCTGGCAAGTTGATTCTCCCAAGTTGGCAGTCAAAACTAAGCAGAGCAACTACTTCCTTATGTTTTTTAATCTGAAACCACACACACACACACACACACACACACACACACACACACATACACACACACACCCTCAATAAGCTCCCTTGGCCTGTATTTCTCAAGCTCTCTCTTCCAGTTCCAAGTTCTGACCCTCCATAGCTGTTCTGTTGTAGAATACTATACTCTGAGCATAATAGTCATTGTTATTTTAATCAGAGCAGTGGTTATCTGCAGGAGACCCTCCCAAGACCTGGCATGCTGGTGTCCCTTCATTGAAGAAGTAGAGAAACAGTAGGGGCTAGAGTAGTCTAGCCACTCTCTCCTGCCCTTCTAACTGTGAATGAACCCTGCCTCAGCTGCACATGGTCTCTGGAGACAGAAAATTAACTGAAGAGTGATGGGCTCCATCTATGCCGCTATGGGAGAAGCTGACATCCATGCTGGAGTGTGACTTTTTCACAATGCTCTGAGGGTCAACTACAATCTGGCAGGTAACCCTTACCAACAACACCCTTGTAAGGAAGCTCAGTAAGTCATTGGCTCACCCAGAAAGACTTGAGTGGAATCGTTCTTTGGTTTGTCATTCTCAACTCCCCCTCAGAAAAGTTGATTCAACAGGGGTCAAGGTTCTTGACTATGACTTGGAGGCGTCCTGGCTCAGCTCCACAAAGCCAGGAGTTAAGAAAGGAAAGAAGACGGTCTTGCCTCCTGGGAAAGAGGCAGCTGCTGGGCCATGTTTCCTCTGCCTTGCTTATTCTGCATTTTTGGGTGAGCTGTTTTTGTTTAATGTAAGCAGAGCAAATCCATCCATAGCAAAATCAGAGAAAATAACTTGTTGATGTGTAAACCAGGGTGTCACAAATAACTCTGCTTGTTTAATTATAGCAGGCTGAGCGCTGTGAGCAGAGAAGGGGGTGGTGGCCATGGTGAAGCTGCTAGGGGAATTCAGGATACCATTGCAGGCGACTTGGGTGGCCTGAGGAGGAGACTTGGAGGAAACGTGTGTGTCTGGAACCACATGGATAAACTGGGGCACATATGGTGCATGAGTCAGGCTCACCTGAGTGGGTGGACAGCTTTCAGTGCTAATGGGAGCCTGCTGTGGAGCGCTAGACAGAAAGACTAAACCCAGGTAAAAGGATGAAAAGGATATGTGGAAATAATGAGGGCATGAATGCAGGAAAGTGATTTTTTGAGTAATTACATCATGACAAATCTGTTTCTTCCTGTGAAATGCATTGGTATTGATGAGACCGGAGGTCATAGAGCACTGGACATCATACAAAGGTCTCCTCCTATCTCACCCTATAAGATGTTGCCTTCCTTTCTTCCTTCCTGTCCTGGCCAATTTTGTGTTTCTTTTCCTTTTTATTTTTTTTCCTTTTTTTTTAATTTTTCATCTTTTTTCAAGACAAGGTTTCTCTGTGTAACCCTGGCTGTCCTAGAACTCAGAGATCCACCTGCCTTTGCTGAGATTGCAAGTGTACATACCACATCCATCCAGCTCTTTGCTTTTTAAACAGTGATTAACTATAATTAACCATGATGACCTATAACTGACTATGTCGCCCAGGCTGGCTTTGAACTATAAAAGCTCCACCTGCCTCTACCTCCAAAGTGCTGGTGGTGTCACCATGTGATTGTCACCATGCCCAGCCATTTTGTGCTTCTATGACAAAATAGACAAAGCAGGGAAATTTGTAAAATGTTTATTTGGCTCATGCTTCTGGTGACTGGAGGATCCAAGTAGCATGATATCAGCATATGTGGTAGTTTGAATGTAATTGGCCCCCATAATCTCATAGGGAGTGGTACTATTGGGAGATATGGCTTTGTTGGAGTGGGTATGGCCTTCTTGTAAGAAGTGTGTCACTGTTGGGGTGGGCTTTGAAGTTTCCTATGCTCAGGATGCCACCCAAGTGTTTTAGTTAAGTTCTTGTTGCCTGTAAGATGTATGACTCTCAGCTACTACTCCAGAAACACGTCTACCTGCGTGTTGCCATACTCCCCAACATGATGATAATGGACTGAACCTCTGAACTGTGAGCCACCTCAATTGAATGTTCCTTTTATAAGAGTTTCCCTGGTCATGGCAGTCTTTTCACAGCAATAAAATTCCTAAGACATCATTTTTATGAGAAAATAAAATGACCGCACGCAGAGTAGGTCAGGCATGAATGTGGGGTAGCCTTACCTTATGTGGGGTAGCCTTACCTGATATAGGAATGTTTAAAAAAGATACATGGATTTTAGTATGTTGATACAAATTTAAGGTCAATTTTGTTATGCTGTATGTATTTTTCTACTCTTGTTTAAGGCATGATGTTTATGTAACTCATTTAAAATTGTAATGTGCAATTAAGAAGTGCAGATTAATAGCTATCTATGATAACCGTATGTTAGTTAGGTTTTTGTAGGAATACAAAGATATATTTCAATTAGATAGGTAGTACTCAAACACTTCAAAGACCTACAGAATATAGCATTTAAAATATTTTAAGAGCCTAGACTTTTCTGAACAGTGAGATGGGTCTGCTCCTGGTAGCACCAATGTATTTCAAGAGAATGATGGGCATTGAAGAAACTTCATGTGCAATTTACTTTGTGGCAACAGTTAGCCACTGGACAAGAAACTGTCTTGACTGCTTGATAGTATGCTGTATAAAGTAGACATGCAGGTTCCATAGGAAAGTGACCTCTGAACTTTGGCAGAACAGGCCGAGGTGATCCTTCAAGCTCCTGCTCTGCAGAAACAAGTTGCCAGCCATTCTTCAGGATACAAGGAGAAGCGACTGATAGACTATGCCAGATTTCCTGCATCACTGGAAGGTAAGCTAGGGACACTGGGCCTATAGGCTGAAGATGATGCCCCAATGTTACAAAGCAACTTTGGGTGACTGCCCAGGCAGACAGGTGTCATCTCTGTCATTTCTAGAATTTGGAAGTTGCTTACACTTCCTGTTTATTTGGGTAATATTATATCTTCCTCTAGGTGATTAGTAATGTTTCCAAAAGAACTTTCAAATCCTTAAAATGACTCTGGCCCGTGACATTCCAGCCCTTGCCTACCTCTGCAGCACCTGCCTCTACAGAATCATCTCCCTGCTGTCCACTCCATTCTCAAGGCTCCACTAATAGGCCTGCTTTCAGTTTGTGATGTGCTATCTGCACAGCCTGTTCCTGCTACCTTGAACTCCCTCCCTGCAGCTCCTAACAGCTTCAAGCCCTAACCTGGCGAGCATCCTCTCCTCTTCGGTAGTTCCTAGCGCTCTGTGCCCTAAATATCTACATGTCATCTTTCTGACACATGATCCATGAGGGCCAGGACGTATCAGTTTTGTAAGCTGTCCCATGCATACTTGGCATAACACAGGCACTCCACAGATGCTTGACTGGTGGGTGGATGGATGGATGGATGGATCAGGAGGACTAATTCTTTACTAACATATGGTTAGTACTGAAGGCAGAGACTACACTATTATTCCTAGACTGGAAAACAACCCAAAAATTCATGAATGATTCAGTCAGTAAATCAACATAAATACAGTCACAAGATTAAAAAAATAAATAAATAAAGGGTACTGAAGGTGCTGGGAAATCTCACAGGAGCATGCTATGCTAATTGTCTTAAATTAAAAGGTCATTATATGCTTTACTGTGGTATGTATCCCTTCATCTGCACAAAACGCTCAATATTGTCTCCATCTCACACGGAAATTTCGTCACTATGCACAGAAAAGCAGATGGGCGGCGGTAAGCACACTGGGATAGACTTTGCCACAAGAAAATGTCTGCTCTTCTAGCTCATTCAGGTTCTAGAGATAATCAATTCACAAACTAATTTCCGTCCACATGGTCACCACCACTGAAGATTCCATTCACCTTCACTGAGAAAGGAGCTAAGAGAGGACCCTGAGGAAAATGAAGGACAGAGGGACTGGGCTGTAAAAAGCAGGGCACAGCTGGGTATGTTGACACATAGCAATCCGAAAATGAAGACAGGAGGAACAGGAGTTCAAAGCCAGTTTAGAGCACACAATAAAACCCTTCAAAGACAAACAGACAGCGTAACCATGAATGTGCGATAGGAATATTGAATCTGAACGTGTGGTGACTCTCCTCTCTCAGTCTCCTTCCCCAGAGCCTCCAATGGCAATGTCCACATGCACACACCTGCCCGCCCAAATGGCATTTCTGTTTGGGAATCCAGAAAGAGGCTGGGCTTCAGTAGTGGCAAACAAGAACAGTGAGATGGCCTGACACTGTGGGACTCTGACCCTTCCAGAATTCTTATCTTACAGATGTTTTTTTGTGTTAGTTATTTTTGCTGTTCTGGAAAAAATATCTCTGAGGAGCAACTTCAGAGAGACTTTGTTTCACTTGCTGTCCGGCACAGTGAAGGAAGCATAGGGTGGGAGGAGTTTGCTGGTCACTTTGTATCCACAGTGAGGAAGAAGGGCAAGTAGGAATGAGCTATAAAGCACCAAAGTCCGCCCAATAGTGACCCACTTCAGCTAGCAAAATTCCATGTCCAAAAGGTTCCAGAACTTTCTCAAACAGCAGTAGGCACTGGGCATCAGCTGTTCAAACACATGAACTTGTGGAGCCCATTCACATTGAAGCCACATCTCTGGACTTGATGGACTACGACCAAAAACTTGGAATAAATCTTTAGATCTTTAGTGAGAAGATCACAGCTGCTTCCTAGTGTGTTTGTACAGTCATGTGTCTATTAAAGGTGACAACTGGACACTCAGTTATAAATCTTTGGAAGGTAGGACCTGAGTATCCACCTTGGTGCTTTCCAAGAAACTAAGAGGCAGATCTCTAGAACACACTACCGTCCTGAGGGTTAAGGTATAACGTGAACTTTCAGGGAACGTGGTTTAACCCTTGCCTAAGTGACCAACCCAAGGTAGTCAACCTCTCAGACCCTAATGTCTTGGAGCTAAGTCTGAGGAATAAGCAAGACAACCTTAGGCACGGTCCTGAAGAGTGGTGATCTTGGATAGAGGAGTTTAACAAATACTATTGTCCTTGGAAGCCATCAGCAGAGCTAGCTCAAGTCCCCAGCTTCTTCTTTGACTCATCCTTTCCTCTCTCCATTTCTCCCTCCTTGCCCACTACAGTTGACAAAGTGATTCAGCTCTAACCTAAGAGTTGAATCTAGTCTCTAAGAAGAAGTTTGCTGTTGAAATCAGCTTAAGGGCAATGCTTTTGTGCTCCTGAGACTGACACACTGGTGACCTGCAAAGCTGGGCCTTGCCATGAAGATAAAGGATGTGACAGCTGTGTGGATGATGACCGCATTTCAGGCACTGCTCAGGACATTCGGCGCAGTTCATTGTGAATAACTGCGACCTCTTCTCCCCATCTGCCCCTCTTGTCGGCTTCGATTCACAGGCTGTGTAATTCAAGTCATTAATTTTTTCCATTCAGTGCACTGCCAATTTCTTCTTGTTTTGTTCCTGGAAATCTCTTGTGTGCGTCTTCTAAATTTAAAATAAATACACTGTACATAATTGGATGCTAACCAGACGGCACTGAGCAATCAGACTTTTTTTTCTCATTGATTCTGCAGATGTATTTGCCTCCGACATTAGCAGAAAAAGGTCCCTTCATGTTCTGGAGTAAATGTTAAGTGGGACAAGTTGCCATGATGTTCTTCAGAATCAGTGTTGGCCTTTAGAACACTCTCCCCTCTAGGATCTTACTGGAAATGAACAATGAAAGGGTCTTAACACCAGAAATAGACATCCCCCAATTATCTAGCTTGCTGCCATTTTGTGTTCATAGCATGGCATGGAAAGAGGCTCCGAGCCAGAAGACCTGGTGGGACCTTCCAGGAGAAGGAGGACATGCAGTAGTATCGAAGCCCTCACACTGCCAAATCCAGGATTCACGGCTATGCAATTAAGAACTTTAAAATGACTGACAGATTGGTAAATTCTTAACAAATATTTGTACATTACTTGTCAAGTCACGTGATCTTAGATTTAAATTTGTCTCAGATAACAAAGCTGTTAGCAGCTTGGCTTGTGTTAACTTCCTTAAGTGGTGGTAATCTGTGAAACCGAATAGAAAACGATTGCAGGAAAAGAGCGAGGAAACAAGAGAGAGAGAAAGAGAAAGACTCCAGCCCTGTCTGTAATTCCAGCACTTGGAAGGCAAAGCAGGTGGATCTCTGTGAATCGGAGGCCAACCTGATCATGAGTTCCAGGCTAGGAGAGAGAAAGAGACAGAGAGACAGAAACAGACACACATACACATGGAGAAGAGGGAGGGAGAGAGAGAGAGAGAGAGAGAGAGAGAGAGAGAGAGAGAGAGAGAGAGAGAGAGAGAGAGAGATCAGCCTATATCTATTTGTTCTCCTAAATGATGGAATGCATCTTTGAGATACACTCAAGATTTTAAGAGTACTATGACATTAGATAGCTTTGGATGTCCTAGAAGAGATAAACACCCCACAAAGGATCCATTTTCTCAGTTCCTAGCTGAGGAAATGAAGACGAGTTCTGCCCTAGGAAAGGAGACGGTGTGTGGTTTCACTTCCGGTGTGAGATGATGGGAAATCCAAGGCGCAAAGCCTCAGACTCTTCCTCATATTTGGGCACAGGAGGCACTTTGTATTCTAGATGGTGAATGTCAGAGATGAGGAGAGCTTTACTAGGCTATCCCCATCACCCTCACCTCAGAGACTGGGTGGAGAAAAGATCCTGCCAACCCATAACTCGAGTGAGAAACAAACTTTTAATGGAGAAAGACACCGAGTTTTGGGGGGTTTGTTGTTGTTGTTGTTGTTTTAAATCAGGACAGCAGGCTTGTGACATCAAGCCTCTTCACCTGCTGAGTCATCCCATCAGGCTCTCCCATTTTTCCTCTGCATTCTAACCCGTTTCTGTAAAGACACTGCTCTGATTAGATTAGGACCTCCACCCCACTACTCCCCCACCCCTACCCCCACCAATGGCTTCATTTTAATTTAATCACTTCTTTAAAAGTCTTCCTTGCAAGCCTGGTGGTGCTGCACACTTTTAATCCCAGCACTCAGGAGGCAGAAGCAGGGTGACCTCTGAGTCTGAGGCCAGCCTGGCCTACAGAACAAATTCCAAGACAGCTTACAAAGAGAAATCCTGTCTCAGTGGGGAAACAAGTGTTCTACATACAAATACAGTCACATTCTGGGGCACTAGGGGAAGTGTAGGGCTTCAACATATGAATTTTAAGGGGCACAATTGGGTTTTTAACACCCAGTTGGGATTTTATGACATTCTTTGATTTGCACTTGTTTTGGGAAGGACAGTTGTTGCTTTCTGTCTATGTTGATCCTTGGTAGATTTGGATCATGATTGTGATGTAGAGTTTTCATAGACTATAAATCTATGAACGCAGTAGTCAATTGTAGAAAAAAAATAAGAATTAATATTATATCAAAAATTGTGATACCCATATTTGAGGAACATGGCTGAGGTGACCTCTAAGGCTAGTCCAAATCCTCACAGGTACTTTTTAAAGAGCTTATTTTTATTTTAATTTTATTTGCTTATGTATCCATTTAATTAAGGAATATGAAATGTTTCAAATAGGGATTGTGGAGCCATTATGAAGTCAAGAGAATTGTGCTGTCACAGCAGAGAAAGGAATCATTCAGTTCAGTATGGAGAGAAGGAAGGGATTTCCAGAGGCGCTTACAGTTTATTTGGCTCACAACACTGGAGGCCTAAGAATGTGGCATCTGGTTTGGCCCCAATGAGCTTCTGGGTGTGTCTCAATAGAGCAAATGACCTCATTATAAGAATGCTTGCAAGGAAAAAGAAAACACTGCCTAGTGATCTGGAAAGCAAGATAGAGCCCAACCTGCTGAACTGTCTCCATAGCAACCCATTATCCTGAAAACTCACTCCACAGGTGTAGCCTTAGTGAAGGCAGGGCCTCATCATTCATAGCTTCCACTGAACCCTGAGTTAGTTCCTTCAGAAACATACCAATAGCTGGAATATTTCGAAATAAGTTAAGATCTATTTTGAGTCACATTTTCTGAGATTTTGGTCCATATTCTGGGCCCAAGTGAAGCTGAGCATCTTAGAGGGTAGCATGTGGCTCAGCAAAGCTGCTCACCTTAGGTTCAACAGGAAGCAGAGAAACAGGAATGGGCTAGAGATATTTGTCAGGGCACCCCCTCCCTGTGACTTACCCTAACTCTGGTGATACTTTGTGTATCCTCTAAGAAATAAAGCTTTCCTGAAGATCAGAGGACAGAGCCAGCCACAGAGTTAGCCATGGAAGTCAGGTAATGGTGTCACACATTTTTAATCTTATCACTTGGGAGGCAGAGATCCATCTGGATCTCTGTGAGTTCAAGGCTGGCCTGGACTACATGAGATTAATCCAGCCCAAAAGAGAAACAGAGTCAGGCAATGGTGGCACACACATTTAACCCCAGCACTTATGGTCTCAATGGCTCTGCCCCTTGCCTTTCCTTTTGGCTGAGGACTCAGAGACACCCAGTGTGAGGATTCATGAAGACAGAATCTTTCCCTTCTGCCTCCCACCCCTCCCAGTCACTCACTCTTCTCACTGATTTTTAAGCATTTACCCCAATATCTGGCTCCAGGTTTTTATTATAAGACCAATTAGGATTTGTGCAACACCTAACTAGGCTCTACCTTATGTAGTCCCACTGATGTCTAATAATTTATTCACATTTTGAATCTACACATGGGTTAAGTCACTGAGGAAGATACATACAGCCCTCAGTCCATCACATCTCGAAACTCCCTACTGAGCACTGCTTACACTGGGGACCAAAACTCCAATTCATGAGCCTTGTGGAAGGCCAATCCACACTCACCCATAAGAAGCCCGCTTTTTAAAGCTTCTTTCAAGTTCAAGGTAAGATGTGAGGCAGACCTCCAGACTGTGACTGAACATACAAGCCTGGAGGACAGAAAGTGGGCCCATGTTGGCGGACCAGTAGCAGAGGAAGGCATGGTGGATGAGGACATAAATAAAGATCAGGCCAGAGAGCACACAAGACCTTGTACCTAGGGTAAGAAGTGAGCCTACGGCAAGCTGAGGAAGGACACTGGAGTTTTGGAGGTGAGATAGAAGATGGGCAATGGGGTGATATCATCTTGTTCAGCATAATGCCCACCTGTGTGAGCTAAAGAGTACTTCTGCCTGGCTCCAACGTTTGGTATCTTTACCAGAAAGAAGATACAGAAGATAAGGTACAGAAACTCTCCAAGTTCAGTTTCTGTACCTTAAAGCCAGATCTGTCACAAGGCTGTATGATACCTCCACAAGAGGAGCTGGCAGGCTGTTTTCTTTCTATGAAGGGCCATTGCTGGATGCGTTCCTTTCTAGTGTCATATGCTGAAGTCTTAACCCCAAATACTTCAGAATGTGATTTGGAAATAGGGTCATTTTAGATACACCTGGTAAACACATTTCCTCAAGTAGGGTGGGTCCCTAAGCCAGTGTCACAAAGCTCTGAGAAAGGGAAGAATGTGGACGCGGACACAGACATGGGTTACACAATATATGAAGATGAAGACAAAGATTGGAATAATCCAACACGAGACAGATAAAGCCCAGTGAGGAGATGAAGCCAGTTAAGATTATATGAGTCCTTTATTTGGACTCATGACCAGAATTTTGGGGGGTCGAAGCTCAGGAACACAGCATTTTTTAAGGCAAACTTCACAATTACATCAGTGGCAGATGAAGGTTGGAGGAACCTTGTAATATTTGTTTTGACATAACATATTAGTTATTTCAGACACAACATGACAATTAATTTTGATTTAAACACTAATTATTTTGGTTACTACATCTGAACCATTGTCAGGGGCTGGAAAAATCTCAGTGTGTTGCCAAGCAAACCTAGCTGTTATAGGGAGTAGAGAGTTGAAAAGTGTCTAAGCCAGTGGTTCTCAATCTGTGGGTCATGACCCCTCTGGAGGTTGCATGCAGATATCCTGTATATCAGATATTTACATTATAATTCATAAGAGTAACAAACTTCACATTTATTAATGTTATAATGTAGCAACAAAATAATTTTATGGTTAGGGGTCACTACAATATGAGAAAGTATATTGAAGGGTCACAGCATTGGAAGGCTGAGATGCACCACTAAGTGGACACAAAATGGAGTCACTTCAAACCAAGGACAAGGCCAAAGCAAGTGATGGTCAGCAAGTTACCAGAAGCCTGGAGAAAGACCTAGAGATTCTCCCTCAGTCTCAGGAAGAGCCAGCATAGAGTTCAACCTTCAAATGTAAGAACACAGAGACACTGGATTTCTGTTGGATATGCCACATGTCTGGAGGACTTTGCTATAGCCATGCTGGCAAACCACCACTGTGTTCCAAACAGGTTTTAAGCCTGGTATGGTGGTGCCTTTAATCCCAGGACTCAATAGACAGAATTGAGAGGATCTCTGTGAGCCAAGGCCAGCCTGGTCTACAGAGTGAGCTCCAGAATACTGGAGCTACACAGAAGCCTGCTCAGAGTGAAAGTGGCCAGATGAACCTGGCTTTCCGTCACAGTCTGCTTAACCCTGTCCAACAAAGATAGTACCTCATCTCCTGTCCACAGGCTGGGCTGTCTGGAAACTCTACATGTCTTTCTCCATGAATAACTTTGCTTTTGTTTATAACTTGGCACTAAAAGGAAGAAATGGTATTTACAAGTGTGTACCAGGCATTGAGCTTGTGAATTCTCTCACATAGCTCAATGTGGGCCAGAGGTTTGGACCTTGCCCTCGGTGGCCTTTATCCCCCAAAGAAATGAATCAGACGCTTATATTAACTTCATACTGTTTGGCCTATGTCTCAAACACATTACTAGCTAGCTCTTTAATCTTAATTCAACCCATTTCTAATATTCTATCTGCCACGTGTCCCGGCCTGTGGCTCACCTGGATTCCTTACATGGCTCTTCTTCAGGGGTAGGATGGAGACTGACTAACTCCACCCTCCTTCTACCTGTCTCTCCTCTGATCCTCCACCGACTTCTATGGTGCTCCACATAGGCCAAAACAGATCCTTTATTTACAGAGAACAGTCCTACCACAAGCCTCCAAACTCAATGTTACCTAAAAGAAAATAGAATAAAGCCTGGGAACCAAGCTGCCCCAAAGTCACACACACTAGGTCTGCAGAGCCAGGCACACCCCAACAGTCTGTCTATGACTCTAGCAAAATCCATGGGGAAGGGACTTTTCAGTGCTGATAAAGGACATAATCAGACTTCTTTCCTCTCGTGCTGGTCTTCTCTCTTTGGCCCCTTGCCCTCTGCTGTTCCATCCTAGAAGTGCATTTAAATAAATTTCCCTTCCAACTAAGACATCCAGTCCTTCCTTCCCCGGGCTGTGGTCAACTACTGAAAACCATTTGGGCGTGTTGTTCATTTGTCTCCTGTATATTCATTGGCATATCTTAATTCAACCTTAATGATTCCATCAATGTTATTATTGTCACTAGGCCAGTGGGACCAGCTGAGTAAACTTCCCAGCCTTGGTTGGAGCAGTTGATGAGCTGTGAACAGTGGTCAGGCAGTATGCATTCATTTCTTCAGCCAACCATATTCACCTGTTTCCATTCCCACTGGGCCCCATCATTCTAGTCCTCTTTATTTCACGGCTGAATTATGGCAACAGTTGGTCCTGCGACTCTCATTTCTGCTATGTGCTACTCTCAGACCCCTCTTCCTAGCACCGCTGTTCAGTCATCATTGATGCACTGCAGGACACCCACCAACCGCTCCCACTGTCCCCCAAACCAGGCTCCTCAATGTGGCCTCCATCCTTGCCAAGATGGCCTTTTAGATTTACGTGAGGCAAATGCATTTTGAGTTCTGGCAAAGCACCTCTGATTGCCAGAAATGTCCATCACCCGTGAGATCCCAGGAAAGTGGAGACGCAAGAAAACTGACAGCGTAGAGACACCAACAGTTCCACCAAACCTACCAATCAAGTAGAGCACACATCAAAGGTCCTTCCCTCTAGGTGAGACTAAAGGAAAATAAATGCAAAGGTTAATTCAGGCAAATGAAATATTCCACCCCATTAAAATGTTACCTGCTTATGCATGAATGGAAAGCGCTGGATTTATTTTTTTTAAATATATGTTCTATTAAAACCGAGACAGGAGGGCTGGAGAGATGGCTCAGCGGTTAAGAGCACCGTCTGCTCTTCCAGAGGACCCGGGTTCGATTCCCAGCACCCACATGGCAGCTCACAACTGTCTGTAGTTTCAGTTCCAGGCAAACACCAAGGCAAAATAAATAAATAAATTAATTAATTAATTAAAAAAAAAACCGAGACAGGAAAAAGGGACCATGGGGTAGAGAGAAGTGCTAGAAAGGGAAGTGGCATGTTATGATGGGGAATATGAGGGGTTGTCTTAACTGGGGAAGGAGAGATAAAAACAGTAAGGGACCATATATTGACTTAAAATATACATATGTGTATGTATGTATACAGTTTTCTGTATACAGAAAAGTTATGATACTTGGGCTGATAACGTTCCCCCAAGAGCCATGGACTATCTAGAAGACAAAAACAAACCCATAGTGTACACTTAATATTCTCTTTCCGGTTGTTTGCCAGGGGAGTTCAAAAGACTCCCAAAACAGTCGAGGCTATTGATATTGCCCTTGGTTGCCTCCCAGAAATTGAAGGTAAATCTCTATTGCTGAAAACACCACATTTCAGAGGAACAGACTGGACTACTGATCCACACAGGGCTCAGAGGAATAGAACTGAAGTCTCCTCTCAGAGGACTAGCCTTTATGCTACCATTTTATTGTTTTATACACACACACACACACAACACACACACACACAGAGAGAGAGAGAGAGAGAGAGAGAGAGAGAGAGAGAGAGAGAGAGATACACACACATAAATTCCTAAGTACAACCTCAGAGTCCATTTAGTGCTGCTTATATGTAGATGTTTCTAAGGCTGGCCATTTGATATTGGGTAACCAACTAGGGGCTCATCCCTGGGGAAGATTCATTCTCCTTCTTCTTTAGTTACCTGGAGATCTTCATTTAAGAGTGAGTCCCATGAAGTTTTCCTCTTCTGAATTAGTATGTCTATTGTCATTGTTTAGGTCTTTTTTAGTGCTGGTGGCCCTGCCAGAGGCACAGCAGATGGCAATTGGAGTTTAAGGTGTCAGCCCACCAGAAAGAAACTCTCTGATGGGTCAGTCTTGGAGAGAGGCAAGGCCCTGAGACCACAGGCCTGAGACCCCACATCCCAGAATGTCCTTTACTTCTGCTGTGCCTTCACATGTTTGCTGCTGCCATCTTTCTCTGGCATCTGGTATGGTGTGAATGGGTGTGGGGAGATCCCCACTGCCTATAATATAGTGTGTTATCTCATGGAAACACACCCCCTTCTACTGGGCATTTTAACCTGTGGATTATTATGAAGATTTCTTCCTAAGACGTACTGTTAATGATAATGTTAGTTTAAATAGAGTTTTGTTGATTAAAAATATAAACAAGGAAGTGCCACACAGCTACAACACAGTTTGGACTATGGCTTAGGTTAATGAGTAAGAAAAACAACTGCATCCCAGTAGCCCAGCTGCTTACATTCTTGTACCCCCAATGTTGGGAGGTGTGGTCACTGGTTTCAGAGTGCATCACAGCTGAAACAAAGTCTTGAAAATAACTTAAAGTTAGACTAAGATGTTTTTGTCAAATAGTTTTGAGGTGAAACAACCAAGAAGATAATAATCTAAAGTTTTAGAAAGGCACATAGTTGAATGTGGAACTCTAAGGTCAGGGAACAAGAACAGAGCAGCCCAATTATCATTAGCAGACACACCTTTCTTGCCAGGGTTGGTTGATGACCAAAGGTGATTATTAATTTCTTATACTCATTTTGCCCACAGTCTCCTGATATAAGAAACTATTGATGAGTGAGTATATACCCTAAAGATTTAAAGCAGAGCTGACTCATTGCTTTTCATATATAAAAGTTTAGGTTTGTGATTCCTATAAGACTACCTTTCAAGATAAGTAATAGAGAAATTGGCCCTTTCTTTATAACTGCCAAATTCATTCTGCCAGTAAAAGACTTGGCTGAAAAGAATATCTTGCTTGCTCACCGAGTTAATCTATAACAAATTGTTTAGGTATGAATATATGTGGGTTTTTAGGATAATTTGTTTTCCACCTGTAATATGTAAAATGTTTAATCATGTAAAGGATATGGAAAACATGTTCTTTCTTTTAAAACTTGTATTCATTCATTTGAAAAGCAGAATGCAATTTTTATATTGCCTGAAAGATTTTGCTGAGGTATAAAAGTGGTAAGGGAAAGAACAGAGATAAAGTTAGGGAGAGTTAAAATGGGCTAGAAGGAAAAGATCAGAAATGAGAGTTAGAAAGGAAACATCAAGACTAGAGAGAGTTAGAAGGAAAACATCATTAGAGAAAGAAATCACCAAGAAAATAAAAACTGGAGAATGCCAAAGAAGAATAAAGATCTGAAGGAAACCATGAAGAGAGTGTGGGAGTGTCTTTTTCCCTAACCCCCTCAGATTAAAAAAAAGAAAGTCTAGTACTTGCTGATGCTTGCTGACCTGTGGATTTCCCTTTGAGCTTCAAGCTGTCTGGATACTGGCCTCCTCAGGCAGCCATGGTTTAGGCAGCCATGTTATTGAGATTTCATAGGTACACTTTCCCAGCCACCTTCCCTGTATTTCTAGGAAACACAATGTCACAGCAGACCTCCCAGTGCTCCATCTCCTCTTCTGTGATGTTTCCAAGAAACTTGGGTGTGGGTGCTGTATGGTTGTCGTCAGCTGAACTGGGCACACTGCAGCCAACTGTTCTCTGATCGGCTGTGGTTTTCTGTGATGGTCTTTAATGCAAATGTTTTCTCTGACAAGGGGTGGGAGCTACACTTCTCTGTAGGAGGATCAGTATTTAGAATGCAGTCAGGAATTATACTGGTTTAGGAAATTGACAGGAGTTCTCTTCTAGGATCCATGACCTCTTCAGCAACAGGTGGCTGGCTACAATCCACTGCCAGGCATGATTTCTCCCCTGGTGAATGAGCCTTAAATCCATCCCAAGGAGAATCCATTGCTGTCAAATTTATCAACTAACAGAAAAAGAAGATGTTTGCAGAGGTGGCTAGATTGCTAATTTGTTTTTTCAGACAAGATTTCTCTATGTATCCCTGGATGCTGTAGACCAGGCTGACCTCAAACTCAGAGATTTTTCTGCTTCTGTCTCTCAAGTGCAGGGATTAAAGGCATGTACCACCACCAACTGTTGGCATACTTGCTTCTTAATGAGCCCAGCCCAGGAATAGTACCCACCATTTAGCCTCAATCCTACTGGCAAGAAAAATAGCACCTTGACACAAGGTGGTGTCTTAGGCCCCTCCCCGCCAGGGGTCACTGTGATAAAATACTCTCACAAAAGCAAATTAAAGAGAAAGGATTTGTTTTAACTCACAGTTGGAGGTACAGTTCATCATGGTGAGAAGGTCAGGAAGGTTGCCACAACAGGAGCTGGCCACATTGTATCCCAGCCAAGAAACAGAGAGCAGTAACTGTTTGCCTGCCACTGGTCATCTCCTCTCTTCCCTTACACAGATTTAGTGCCTCCTGCCCAGGGATCACTGTGAAGATGTGTCTCACCATGTCAATCAATGCAATTAACATATTTTCTCACAAGTGTGCCTGACATTCCAGATCCCAGGTGATTCTGTGAGGTTAACTTTAACACTATCTCAGGAACCTAGCAAACAAGTCTCAGGGTAGGCAGCCAAAATGGCCCCATATTACTGAAGAGGAAATGAAGAATGCAATGGGCAGGTAGGGCTTCTTAATATATGAGCAGCCATCATCAGGTACTGGTAACTTTGTTCTCAGGCTAAATATAATCTGTTCAAGTATGGCAATCAGGTAGAGAATTAAAAACAAAAACAACAACAACAACAACAACAACAACAAAGAGGGTGAAGAGACAGCCCAGAGATTATGAATGCTTGCTGCTCTTCCAGAGGACCCAGATTTGGTTCCCAATACTCACACAAGGCAGCTCACAACCCCCTGTAACTCCAGCTTCAGGGGATCACATACCACCTGGCCATTTAGGGCACATGGGCACACACATGCATACAACATACACAGAGAGAGAGAGAGAGAGAGAGAGAGAGAGAGAGAGAGAGAGAGAGAGAGAGAGAGAGATTTTTAAAAATAGAAACTAAGCAAATTTCCCTAACACTTTCTATTATGGCACTCTGCCTGGTCTGCCTGGGCAGCTCCTTGGCACTTTCCAGGTCCCAGGTCATCATTCTTTTCTCAGTGGAGTCTTTCCAGATATTTAGTCTATTCTGTACACACTTCTAGCTACCACACATCTTCTGTAGCACTCACCACAGATGCAGTCTCACACATGTTTGATGTTGACACAAAAATCCATCTCTCTTGTTGGCCTCCAAGATCCTTAAGTGTAGGGAAACGACCTGTTTTTCTTGATATCTCATTAACCATCTCTAGCACAGGGATAAATTTACAGGAGGGTCTTTATACACAGCATTGGCTGGATAAACAAAGATGAAAATGTAGATCTAGAGAAAGAAGATGATCTAGTCTGTAATCCCAGCACTCAGAGGCTGAAGCAGGAAAATTGCTGAGAGTCTGAGGCCAGCCTGGGCTACAGAGTGAGTTCCATGTCCAGCTTGGGCTACAGTGTTTGAACTTGTACATAAAAAGAGAATTCTTTAAAACCACATTTATTTTAGTAGTTTTTAATAATTAGTTTGCTAGTAATTATTATTAGTAACAAACATCCTTGCTTTGAATGACTTGTGATGTTTCACTCGTAGGTTTAGAGTTGGCTTCTGTGCCCTCGTGTAACTGCAGTCACTTCATGACTATCTATTTCTCTATATCTTTCGGCTAGAGCAACCTAAAAGACCAGCTTCTACTTAAAGCCATTTCAGCTGGGTTCTTACAGCCCATATCTTCACAGTGAGATCTCTAACACTCACACTTTCTTGGCTGATGTGGTCATATTAGACAGGGAACAGCTCTATTCTAGAAAATCTCGGTGCAAATGTGGGAGTATGAAAGAATCATTGTTCTAAGGCAGTCTATCACATCCTGACTTTGTATTACATATGTGGTGTGTGTGTGTGTGTGTGTGTGTGTGTGTGTCCTTAAGAGGTAGAATATTTAAAGTTAGAATAAGGGAGATTGTGTATGGGCTCCAGAGCATGTAAAAATATTGATTGCTTCAGTGATGTATAAAAAAAAATTCAAGAAGATCTTTCCATCTAAACAGTATTGCAACCAGGTCCCAGCTTTATTTATAGTTCCTCTCAAAAATAAGTGAATTGTGACTCATTAGTAAGTGTAGCAGGAATAGCAAAGCTGAGGCTTGTGGCCTTCAAATAGTACCATGCTCAAACCATTCTAGAAAACACATACTATCCCCACGAACATCTGGTCTACAGTCAAGTGAGACGTCAGATGAGATGAGACATCCTTTCATCTCTCAGCAGTTTACATCTTTTTCAGTAGACACAGAAAACAATAGGCCACCCCTACCACAAACATGTCCTTCAAATCAGCTTTATGTGCCTCATGAGTGACAGGAGCTCAATTCTTCTACAGACAGACCATAACCAAGTATTTAAAAGTCACCCTCTCTCTTTGCTCTGTCCCCCTGAAAGCCTTCAACATATTCAAATACAATTGTTGCCGTAAGCCCTGACTTATTAAATAAGAAGAGTACAGCTTACTGTGATCTTATGCTGAAGCTCTGCAGATGTCAGGGTGAGATGTGAATCAAAAAATCAAGAAGAAAGGGGAGTTTAAATGCCTTGTGGAGCATTCATATTTGAAAAGGGAAAATGTACTCGTTCAAACATTTATGTGGCTACAGGGCCACTTCTACCAAAGGCAATAAGACTCTAAAAGGGTTCTCCGGTTCTCAACGTTATCTTTGTATGCTTTCTGACATATTCTTCCTATCTTAAATTTCAAATTGACTAAATTAAGATGAATATAACATGAGACTCAAGGCTCATGTTAATAACTATAGGTAAAAAAAAAAATGAATATATCAAGCAAATAAGAGCTGACTTTAGTTGTCCAGAACTGCTCTGTAGAAGAGTTGTAGACCATATATGGGAGAATGCCTGGGTCCCATACTTCACTCTGTAAATGGTTCCTTCTCAGGAGGAACTTGTATTAGGCTACACAATTCTGTCCTGAGATACTGGCCAGTGAAAATGTTAGCACAATAATCATTGGAGCAAGTTACATTTGTAAGCTGCCTTTGTTAGCAAGCAGATCTCTGCAGCCGACACCCTCTACTACTGCAAGACTTGGGTTTTAGACAACCCTTTTTACACACTCAAAATGTATCAGCTTTGCTGAGTGACCAGGCAGTGGGCCGCTATTGACTGGTCATGTTTGCAGTCAGGTGACAAGAAACTGGAGAGTCAGCTGGATGTCCCTGGAGCGCTGGACCTCCTTCTCTCTCCACTGAGCCTGGGGTCTTCCTACAGGGTCTCCCCAGCAAGGTGTCCAGACTAATGCCTTGGCAGGTCAGGGCTTCCAATGGGAAGCAGAATGGGTGCACTTCCTATTAAGATCAAATGTTTGTGTTCCCACAAGGCATGTATTGGAATCTAATCTCAACGTGATGGCAGTTGTTAGTATTTCACTCGTGAAAAGAACTTGTACACTGCCATATGATGTTTATGGAGGAGAGGGTGGGGGTCGAGAGGGAAGACAGAAAGAGCGGGAGACAGAGAAGGAAGAAAGAAGAGACAGTCTCCCCCCTGGTTGGAGATTTTAAAGCTTACTCACTGGCTTTGAAGCGAGTCCTTGCAGGAGGGGGCGTGGCTACAAACCAGCGGTAGTGATAGGTGAGGCCTTTGGGGAAAGATCCCTTCCCTTATGAAACACCCCCCACCCCCACCCCCGCCAGGGTTGTTCCCTTCACTGGTGAGTACACAGCAAGAGGTGCCACCTAAGAGCCAGAAGGTTCTCATTTAGTTCACGGTTGCTTTGATCTGGAACTTTCCAGCCTCTGGTGCCCTGCTGGAGGAATGAGGAGAGGACAGGGCATCTTTATCTAGTCCTTTTACAGACTTCTTTTCCTTTCTTTCTCCCTTATTGATAATTTCATACATGTGTAGAACATAGCTTGACCGAACTAGCCCCCAATACCCTCTCTCATGCTCCTCTTATATCGAATCACCCTGTCCTAGATAAACGGCTTCTCTACTCCTGTGATAACACACCGATGAAAGGATTTATTCCACCCTACAGGTTACAGTCCATCACCGAGGGAAGCCAGGGCAGGAACTCAAACTCAAGGCAGGTACCCAGAACCAAGACCTGAAGCTGACTGGGACCACAGAAGAATGCTACCCTCTGGCTTGGTCTGCAGGGCTTGTTCAGCTTGCGCATGGGTAGCACCACCCACAGTGAGGTAGGCCCTCCCACATCAACCATCAGTCAAGAAGATGCCCCATAGACATTCCTGTAGGCCACGCTGATGGAGGCGATTCCTCAATGATGTTCCCTCTCACCAGGTGACTCTAGTTTAAGTTGGCAAAATCCAGTCTGCACAGCCCGTTCTCCAGGCACCCGTGATGGACTATCCGCATGCCCAGGCTTCTGCAGGTCTTGTGGCCAAATATCTTCAGCTGCTTTTTTATTGCTTTTTGGGGCAAGGGAGGCTTTTTGAGACGAGGCCTCACTCTACATGCCAGGTGGGCCTCAGATTTGCCTCGGCTTCTTGAACACTGAGATAACAGTACCACTGGTCCTCCACATAGAGGGTTTGGGAAGAATTATTTCAGAGTTCATCTCAACCTGGTCCATTGTTACTCAAGCACATTTCTACTGTCTGTGTTCTCTTTCTTGGCCCTTTAGTGTGTGGATACGGCTGAGCACATGGCCTCGATGACCAATGTCAACACTCTACCATTCAGTTCATTTCCTGCCACTTCTCCTTGGAAGGCAAAATGTGCATTACATGTGCCATATTTACACAATTGTATTTCCGTGTGTGTAATCCTATGTATATGTGTGTGCATACATGTGTGCATGTGCGTGTGTGAATATAGTCACTGGAGAACAAAATGAAACAAAACAAATCATCTGAGGGCTAGGTAATGTGAAGTTCTATCTGACATAGCAAATTCTAGAACTTCTGTCTTTAGAGGTAATGTTTGTTCAATCTATAAGAGAAAAGAGGGAGAGATACTGGGGCATTTCTGTCAATTATTAACATGCCCCGCTGGTTTCAGGAATTGTTTTGAGTGGAGACCATATTGCAAGAGGAAATTCCCATCTTGCCACTCTTTTCATCAGGCCTATTAAGCTAATGATTTTATTTTAACAATGGCTTTCCCCACAGCCAGTCTGTCTAGGGTATAGGCTGCCAGACATGGTTACTAAACACCCAGAGACTCAGGCAATTATAGAAAATGCTATTTTTAAGTTCTATTGTATAGTTGCCTGGGAAGTGAGCTGGCTAATGTCAGCTGCACAGATTCTAGAAACTTCTATTCCAGGGGTATGAGCGAGCTTTGATTGATTCAGGTACCTCTGGGAGGTTGTGCCAAGAACTTAACCAAAGCAGGATGCCATTTGGGCAATCATTCTTCACATGGGCATGAGGTATGAGGCAATGAGGCAACCCTAGTCTGAGATGGGGCCCTCAGGCCTGAATAAAATCAAGGTAGAAGACTGTAATAGTCTGTTTTAATTGTCAATTTGACATTACTGTGGGAAGACCCTTGTATTAGCCACCTTCCATTGCTGTGATACAATACCACGACAAAGGCAACTCACAGAAGAGAAAGGTTACTTTGGCTGTGATTCCAGAAGGTTGGAATCCCTAGTGGCAGAGTGGAAGCATGGTGACAGGATCAGAAAGTGTTTGAACTGCAAGCTTGAAACAGAGAGAGCAAAGCTGGAACGGTACCAGTCTTTGAACCTCAAGGTCCTTCTCTTGTGACACACTTTCTCCAACAAGACCACACCTCCTAAACCCAGTCAAACAGAACCACTAATTGGGGGTCGGGTATTGCAACACTTGAGACTGTAAGGGACTTCGCACTCAACAGGCACAACCCGGCCAACTTTGGGCGGCACCATTCCTTAGGCAGCAGGCCCTGGTTTATGTGAGAGTAGAGAATGCTGAGTACTAAGTGTGCACACAATTATTCTCTACTTAGAACTGTGGATGTGATGCGACCAGCTGTCCTATGCTCCTGCTGCTGTGACTGTTCTGCAGCAGTGAATTATAACCGGAAACTGTGAGCTGAAACCCCTTCTCCTCTAAGTTGTGTTTTGTTACAGCAACAGAAGCAAAGCTAGAATGAGGTCCAAATGTTAGCATTACACTACCTCTCCACTACGTGTGTTCGCTATTAGCAAGCCTTCCCTTACCAGGTCTACATGAGTGCAATGATACCAAATTTAAAGGTTCTGTTTCAGCCAGGTGAAGAGTGGTATATTTGCTCAAAATTTCCAAGTTAGATAAGGTTATCTATTGGTGACATCATCTCCCTGTAGGAAATGTTTTTCCTCTGGATCTTCTCCCCAGCACCTCAGCTTGTTACCTGCAAACTCGTCACTCACCCCACCTCCCGTGCCCACGCCCTCAGATGCTCTGTGCGCTGGTTTTACAGTCTCTCCTGTTTCCATTCCTCTTGTGGTCAAGCGAGGCTTTGCTGGTCTGTTTCTTCCTCTCCATTTGCATTTCTAACTGGGGTTTCAAACACAGCCCAGTCTCTGGCCAGCTCTGGATCCACTTATACACTGGTGATGGACAATTAAGGAGGGTTAGAGGCAAAAGTAGCGGGCACAAATTCAAATGGGGGGGGAATCTGATAAGAGGAGCCCCTCTCCTCCCCGTTCCTAGGACTAGCGCCACCTGGTGATGTCTCCAGGAACTGACTGTAAGAATTTTAGCAATTCCCAATGGGAAGAGTCACATAGAGACCAGCACACAAGATTTATTCAAAAGGTCAAGTTTGAATTCTTGAATTCAATAAACAAGTTTCACTCACTTGTTCAAAACAAAAACAGACAGATGTGTTCCTGGACTTATTCATACAGAAGAAATCATACAGAATTGAGAACCTTCCAGTAGGCAGGCAGACCCCCAAGCACTGGCTCATGGGTGACATGAGTCAGCCCCCCCCCTCATTCTCATATCACCTCCTGTCCTCCGTGGGGAATCTTTTTTCCAGCTGAAATCAGGCAGCTACATTCTGAATGTCAACGTGGATAAACACTGGTTATCATTATCCAGAAAAGCATTTGCATGTATCATCACACACAGATTTTTAAGGCAATTTTTTGGCAGATTTGACTGAAGAGAAACCCAGCACATAGATGGCCATTTTTTTTAAGAAAAATTTCTGTACATCATTTCTTGCTCCAAAAGGACTTGAGGAGATTTACAAAAATAAATAATACCAAATAGAAAAATCTCATGTAAATAAGAATCATATATAAGGTTAATGTAAACAAATCATTAAAAAAAAAAAAAGCAGCCCAGTGGTGATGGCACACACCTTTAATCCCAGCACTGGAAAGATCTGGTAGACCTCTGAGTTCAAGGCCAGTCTGGTTTACAGAGGGAGTTCAAGGACAGCCACGGCCACACAGAGAAACCTTGTCTCTAAAAACAAAAAGCAGGCAAAACAAGGGACTGTCAGATACTTAGTCTGCAGTGGAGGATGGTCTATCTGAGGGCCCCCTCCCCTCCAATGACATAGTCTGGCTGTGGCATAGGTACTGGTTTTTTTTTAAAGAGCTGCTCGGCAGCAGTAAAAAATGACAGACATTGCACCAGCTGAGCCTAGTGCTAAAATGAGAATACAAACCTATTTCAGAGCTTCCCTGTTTCATTATCCCCAAGGTGGGAAGGCTTCTTCTGCCTGTAAGGTTAGAGAGACCTGGCTAATATGTGTCCTTCCCGTATTTACATCTGTGTGTGTGCCAGTTAGAGGGACCTTGATAACATGTGTCCTTCCCGTGTTTACATCTGTGTGTGTGCCAGTTAGAGGGACCTTGATAACATGTGTCCTTCCCGTATTTACATCTGTGTGTGTGCCAGTTAGAGGGACCTTGATAACATGTGTCCTTCCCGTGTTTTCACACTTTTGTGTGACACGCGCATAAACATTTTCCTTTCTGTATGTATGGAATGATACTGTGTTTGATTTTTCTCCGAATGCTTTTAATTTTTGTTACTTGCATGTATCACACACAGATTCTTAAGTCAGCTTTTGGCAGATTTGCCTGACAAGAAGAACATAGATGGCCATTTGTTAAGACAATACTGTTTATGTGTCTATCTTCATAAATGGACAGCTGTGCATTTGCTCACTTTCATCTTTTCCTTTTGTACCTTTTTACTGGCGTTGCTCACTCCAGAGGATAACCTGGACTCCAGAGCTCATGCAGGGCGGTGGCTTTGCCAAGTGCTCACAAGACCCTTCCATGGGTCAAAGCTATCAGGGACCCTATTACAGTTTTTCTTTGACAGAGACAAAGCCAGCTGGATAATTCGTGACTGCCCTTCCCAAGGGTGGTGCCACAAGGTTCTCTGTGTACTCGTCAGCAGACAGTAGTCCAATAGACAGAGCCAGCCCTCTGTGAGGTAAGTGACCATAGGAGATCATGGTTGGGTAGCATCATTGACATTACTTGGGTCTTGGGGATAGAATGCATCTGCCTTTGATGAAGTTGCTCCCTGCACCCCAGTGTGTCTGTAAAACAATCCCCTTTCCTCTTCTTGAGCATAGGACATACCATGGTAGTCACTCATATGAATCAGGAAAAAGTGCAAGCATTTTCAAATGTCACTTCTCATTGCTTCAACCAAGACCAGGGACCTGGAACACTTCCAGTGCCCGGTAGCCAGCAACACTGGTGTAAGGGAGAGCAGGTATTATTACCTTGACCTAGTAGCCTTTTGGGCCCTGTGGCCCCAGTGTTTGGGGCGTGGCCAGAGGGCCAGCTTGAGATCCGGTACAGGCCGGCTGGCTTCCGGTTTCTCTCTCCAACTCTTGGATGGAGGATCTGGCCTTCTGAGCTTCAGCCACGTGGACCAGTCCAGGAACCACAGGACTGCTTAATCTCCTGTATAAGTGAGTTAACTTTTTAAAAATCAGTTGCCAGTGATTATTAATACCAACTATATACTGGCTTTGCTTGTTTATTTTTAATACAGGTTCTCATGCATTCCAGTCTAGCCTCAGACTCAATGTGCAGCTGAGAAATGCTTAATCTATCCCCCCTCAGGACTGCAATTATGGTTGCATACCACCACAGCTTGCTTTGTGGCTTCATGCATGCTGTACCAATTGGGTTACATCCCTTTCCTCATATATTCCTTAGTCTGGGCAGGCCTAGAAGCATCTGGAGCTCAAGTATTGAACAGGAAAGCTGACTAAACCACCTGGCTTGTGGAAACGTAAACCCCACAAGGGGGAATGATGTTGTATCTTGTCACATGGCACACATCAGGAAGATTACAGCAACTGGTCATATATATATATATATATATATATATATATATATATATATATATGTGCCCAGGTCAGTCTCAGGTGCAGTCCAGAGCAGTGATCCAGAGACTAACCAGTTACATGCTTGCACCCCACACACACACACACACAATGACCTCCAAGACCTATTCTTGCTCCTGGGCCTCTGTTGTTGTAGATGTCACTGCTGGAGCCCAGCAACTGACATTCTGTAGAATGGCCCTGCCACAGCTCAGTACCTTGGGCTATGCCTGACCCATGAAGCTCTTGCAGATATAATTGCCCAGTGAGTGTACACTGAGTGAAGGATGCAGGAATATTTATTATAACCCCCTTTTGGTTAAATAGAACACCAGAGCAAGCCAGGCCTTGGCTGAAGAACTGGCTGTTGTGTAGAGGAAGGAGGCTGCAGGGAGAAAGTTTTGTGGCTCACCAAGTCTAGAGACAGCATCTCTCTCAAACTAGAGAACGCTACTGGGCAACCCAGGTGCAAACTATCTCAAGGAAGGCCAGGATCTTCGTCTCAGGGCAGCTTGGTGGCCCTTGCCAAGGTCCATGTCACCCCACCCACATCCCTAGATTAAGCTGAGGATGCACAGAATTGCTGACAGTCTGTTAATAACAGGGACATCTGATGTTACCACCCTACCCGATTAGTTAAAGTTCACCCCATGAACACTGATGTAGGAAATCGGAAGGATGTTAACCTCATCACCCCCCCACCTTGTCTCTGCTTTTTCTTTTTTTACAAAAACACATCCAGAAGTGTTTTAATGGCTGTTGAAGGAAATTATTGCTGCAGCAATCAGGGCTCTCTGTGGGAACCACCTTCAATAGTCTGTGGCCTCCCTCATAAGGCAGGAGGGACATTTGGATATTAAAATGCCACAGAGCTACATCTGCCAGATGAGCAGCCACTAGTCATCTCTTAAGGCAGCAGGGGACAGACCCCAGGTTCTGCCTCACCAATACCTTCCTTAGACGGGCTGAGGCCAGATGGCGGTACTCTGGCAAGGACACAGTGAAAGAATGCAGAAGGCAAAGTCTGGCCCTGGGCCAGCACAGACAACCCTGGCTCCTGCTCTGCCCCAGGTGATAGCAAGCCCGCACGACTGGCTAATGGCAGGTCCAATTTTCAGTCAACTGGTGGCCGGAAGGGAGCCTGTGGCCTTCTAGCTTGCAGGTACATTCAGAGCCTACAAATCCTTGGCTAAAAAAGGAAGTGTTTGAGCACTGAGCAGCTGGGTGGGTGAGTAATGTGACCTTGACCCTGTCATCTGTTTTGTCATCCATGGGACAGCACTCTTTCCCTAGTCCTCTGCCTCATCTGGAGTTTGGCTCCTGGGAGGGGAAACATGAGGTAGCGGGGTGGGAAGAGAGTGAAGCCAGGATATTCATTTCCCAGCTGGCCCTGTGTAGAGACGTCAGCAGCATTCCTCTTGGATGACCCTCTCTGCCAAATCTCTTGTGTCTTGGAATCCACATTCTGGCCACTGTCCCCCTCCTCCTGGGGAAGTGTCAGTCACTTCCTCTTTAGCTACCCCATTCCAAGCTAGATTTGTGTTGAGCCCTCACTCTGCTACACCTTTGTAAAGGATCTCTTTCTGTCTCCTCCGATCACCCAGCTTTCATGTATCCCTCTTTTCCTGTGAGGCTGTGGCTGACACACAGACACAGGCAGATCTTTCTGGACCTCCTCACGGACCTCCAGAATGCCTCAGGGTTGTGTTGACATTCTTCCTTTCTGAGGTCAATGACCAGGAATTTGTGGCTGTATGTATCTGACATATTTCCATCTCTCTTCTAAGTTTAGGCCTTGATAACTGTACCATGGGACCTCTCTTATGGGACTCTCTGGATCTTACTCTCTCAGCTCTGGCTGTTTTATCATCTACAATTTGCCTACCATCCTCTGTGTGTGTGTGTGAGTGTGTGTGTGAGTGAGTGTGTGTGAGAGTGTGTGTGAGTGAGTGTGTGTGTGTGTGTGTGTGTGTGTGTGTGTGTAGGCCAGAGGAGGACATCAGATGTCCTGATCTCTTGCTTTCTACCTTTTCCCTGAGACAGACCTTTCACTGAAACTGAAGAGTACCACTTTTTTTCACTTTTTTTTTTTTTTTGGATGGGAAGGGGGCTGACTGGTCAGTGAACTCACAGAACCTACTTTTTCCTCTTCCTATGGCACTGGTACATGCAGGCTCACACAGCCACACTTGGCTTTATACAGGGATGCTGGGGATTTGAACTCAGGTCTTCAGGTTTGTGCAACTGTCTTCTTCTTTTACTGTGAAAAGACACCATGACCACTGTAAACCTCCTAAAGGAAGACATTTAATTGGAGCATCTTATAGTCTCAGAGGTTTAGTCTGTTGCTATCATGGCAGGAGCATGGCAGCACACAGACAGACCTGGTGCTGAAGAAGGAGCTGAGAGTTCTACATCCAGATCAGCAAGCAACAGAAAGAGGGACACTGGGCCTGGGCTTGAGCTTTTGAAACCCCAAAGTCCACTCCAAGTGACACATGTCATCCAACAAGGCCACACCTCCTCCAACAAGGCCACACCTACTCCAACAAGGCCATACCTTCTCCAACAAGGCCACACCTCCTCCAACAAGGCCACACCTACTCCAACAAGGCCATACCTTCTCCAACAAGGCCACACCTCCTCCAACAAGGCCACACCTACTCCAACAAGGCCATACCTTCTCCAACAAGGCCACACCTCCTCCAACAAGGCCACACCTACTCCAACAAGGCCACACCTACTCCAACAAGGCCACACCTTCTCCAACAAGGCCACACCTCCTCCAACAAGGTCACACCTCCTAATCCCTGTGAAGAAGAGTCACTCCCTAATGACCAAACCTTCAAATATACAAGCCTATGGTGGCCATTTCTAGTCAAGCCACCACGTCCCCTGGACCACCTTCCTAGTTGTTCACCATTCTTTTCATCAACAT
Organism: Sigmodon hispidus; assembly: GCA_004025045.1. Taxonomy (NCBI): domain Eukaryota; kingdom Metazoa; phylum Chordata; class Mammalia; order Rodentia; family Cricetidae; genus Sigmodon; species Sigmodon hispidus. Next base: position 74,176 of record PVIH01002100.1, read on the forward strand.
GTTATCACCAGGTTTCAGTTGTACCCCAGAAGAAGAGATTGACATGGATCCAGATCATCCTAAGACTGACCCTATGTCACATTGCCAGGCTTCAGATGCTCTCTAGAACCATGTAGCAAGATACCATGACCCCTTCACTCTTGCATTTTCAATGCCTGCAAAATCAGTCCCATATGGATGATGCTGCCAACTTCCGGTGCTGGCTACAGATGGATCCTGGTCCTTTTGGACCATGGATGAAGTGGTCTCTGTATTACTTGAATCTGTGCAATCCCATTCCTAGACAATTGTTTATTTTCCCTTTAGGTATTTCTTTATGTAAATGGTGATTAATAATTTAAAAATTTTCGTGGGTTATAGTCCAATGGTATTTACGTATATTTTGTTAGTCACTGGCAAATCTTTCAGTCTCACCCTGTGCTTCTAGGCAACTGTTTCTGCGTAGGGCATCCTTTGAGATGCACTCTCACTTCAGGGTCCCTAACATTTTGCATGTTGACTGTGTGGAGCTTTTGATGGGTGGGGTCTTTCCTCCTGTCCTCATGAAAGATGGGACTTCCCCCTTTAAGCATTACAGTCTTTCATTTGAAGCCATCCATGTTTGTGAGACCAAGTCTCTCTCTCCAGTCTTGTCTTCCAGGCTCTTAACAGAATGGCCAGTTCAGTTCTGCTTCCAAAGTTTAGGGTTTTGGTTGCCCAGAGTTACAAACCATTCCACATCCCTCCTGAAAACAACTTCCAAAAGCCTAAGAACTACATGAACTACAACAACCCTACTCCTGCTGTCCATTTCCTTATTAGTTACTTGTTACAGTAGCAATACACTTGCACCCCAAACAACCCTTGAGGAAGTATATGTATGTCTCATTGCTATGACAAACATTTCCAACAAAAGACCACTGAAGGAAGGTTTTTAGGGCTGGCAGTTGGATGATACGGTCTATCATGGGGAGAAAATCATAGCAGCAGGAACCTGAGGCAGCTGGTCACTTGCACCAGCAATGGGGAAGCAGAGAGAGATGAATGTGGTACTGAACTGACCTTTTTAATCAGACTTCAGCAATGGAATGGCACCATCTGTGTTAGGTCTTCCTACCTCAATTAACATATTCCAGAAACATCCCTCACAGACACACCCAGAGATTCTAAATTCCATCAAACTACCTATCAAGAGTAATCACCACACATACTGAAGAACTTTAGTAGTGTGTAGAGGAGAGCTCGATTTCCTCTGGACAGCATCATTATAGGATGTGTAACAGAAGTACCGATCTCTTCCCATCTAGGTCTCCATAAACTCTAGTGATTTCTTCTGCACCAAGAAAAGGACCAACTGGGCTGAGTCACTTGGAGGAGGTAGATAGGCAGAGAGAAGGAATTTGTAAGGGGCTTCTGAGTCTGAAATTCCCCAGCCCCACTCACCTAAATGCTTTTCAAGGACCAAGGAAAGGGAGCCAGCATTAAGGCCTTAGGAGTAAAGCTCTCAGTTACTGAGAACCAAATGGGCTCCGGTGCCTCACAGGGAGAAAGCAGATGATTGGACTCCATGCTCTACATCTGGAGTTGGTGTCAAGAGGTAGGGTTTCAATACTCGTAACATTTATTTTCTTAAGAAATTAAAAAAAAATGCTTTAGTCAAAAAGGAGGATTTATTAGATCCCATAAATCTAAGTACCACAGGATTTGAAGCTTTTAGGATTCAGGGTCTCAAGTCTTGCCCACCTCTGGGTTCCACTGTCCTCTATTTTGGCTTTATCCTTGGACTCTTTATGGTGACAAAATGGCTGTGGACACTTAGCACGTATCCTTCATGTTTGTATCATGGGCCCATCCCCAAACTAATCACTGTGGTCAGGAAAACTAAACACTAACCATACTCTGAACTTCATCTGACCCTTATATCTGTTTGTTTTGCATCATTTCACATGTCCTCTTGCTCACCTGTCTCAGACTCATGCATCTCCTTGTTTCTCGTAACTCGTGTTCAGCCTCAGGGCCTTTGCACTGACTTGTCACATAGAACTCTGTCCATCTCTCTTGCATGCTTCCCAGGAGTCTTAACCAAACATTACTCCTCTAAACACTGGGTCTAAAATTAACTCACAGGGCTGGAGAGATGGCTCGGTGGTTAAGAGTACTAGCTGGTGTTACAGAAGAGCTGGCTTCAGTTTCCAGCACCCAAGGGAAAGCTTACCTCCTGTGATTCCAGCTCCAGGGGATGTGATACCCACTTTGGGCCTTTACAAGCATAAAGTTTACTTACATACACAAAGATGAACACTTTTACACATAAAAAATAAAACAAAATCTTAAAATTGACCTCACACTGTTGCTACCTCTCTGTGCCCATTCACATGGTCCCTAACACTTTCTCCTTTCTAAAAAAAATTTTATCTAGAGCACATTCCACCATCAGATGATAATCAGTTAGACAATGCATTAGTACAAGATTCTATAACCAAAGCCTTTTCTATCCCGTTCTCTACCTTAAACCCAGGTCCTAGAATAATGCTTGTTATATAGAAAGCACTCAATACATTGTTCAAGAATGAACAATGATGTTACAAACACAAGCTCTGGGGAATGAAAAGGGATGGAGGCTAAGGACAAGTGATGTCCTGAGTCCCTGCAGTGAGGGGCAACTATGGTAGGCACGTGATTGTTAGCTCGGTCTCCGGCACAAATGTCCAACCTTCCCACCCCTTGCAGCATACAAGCTAAGTATTCTCGGGCCACACCTCTAAGTCACAGTTGCAGCTTCCTAAAGCAATTCTCTGGTCTGTGTAGCACCTTCCTGCCTCCAATCCCAGCCCCAGTTGGTGTAAAGCAAGGCCACACAACTCCATGCCCTCCACTGTTCGGCAGAGACCTGCTTGCACAGGACTGTCAGTCTCTCAGATGTACGCCAGTTCGTTTGTCCACACTCCCCCACCCCCACCCCACTCCTCTTCGTGCATTTTTACATGACAGTCAATAAAGGATGGACTTTAGGGCTATTATCAAAGCCAGGATTGCAACCTCTAACATTATAATCCATAAGGCCGAAAGGAGCATTAGTATATCCAGGATAAATTAATTCAGTGTATAAGTAAGCGCTTTGAAGCTGGGCGCATTGCTTGGCTTTGGAAGCTTAAGCCCTGTTTAGATTACTTGATTAAAGTGGGTCCAAAGCTGCAGCAATCAATAGATTTTGCTTAAGAGCAGTGTTACCACAGAGGCAGATTTCATTGCATCCATGTTGCCTTGTGCTTTTGATCACTTTGTAGAATCTAATGCGATATTATAGGAGCCCAAAAGCAGAGGTGGGGAGGGAGAAGGGGAAGATATTCAAGTCAACACCCTGGGAAAGCCTGGGGTGCAGGCTTGCGGGCGATGTGCATAAATAACCCCTGAAAATAAGGAACTGGGGCACATACAGGTGGCAATCACTGCTTAGAAAGTCTTCGTGTGGACAGCACCTGGGGTTTTCTTGTCTATCTTGAGGGTGGATCTTTGGGTTGCAATGGAGGGAGTCTGTTAAGTTCTAATAGTATGACATTTTTAGGATGGCAGGCTGGCACTTCATCAAAGTCATTGTGATTAATGAGGAGGTTGACCTGCTGGGGCCCTAGAGGCAGGAGATGACAACGTCTCTAATAGAAGGGACAGTCAGGTGAGTCAGCTGCGGGGGGACTGGAAAGGCATCCAGAATGACTAAGAATGGAGGAAATAACCTGTATAGCATGTCCCACTGTGTGCTGGCCACCGCTCCAGGAACTCAGGGTGTTTGTTTTGAGACATGGCCTCAAACTTGCTATGAAGCCCAAAGATAAGCTTGGACTTCTGGTCCTCTTGCCTTTGCCTCCCAGATGGTGGAATTACAAGCCAGCAGAACTGACATTCCAAGGACATTTGGATAAAAAACACCCACAAGTGTGGAAGAGATATGACGTCCTGTCACCTGTCCACTGAGGCTGTGTGCGTGCCACAGCATCCTACGTTCACAGTTTGTGGCTGCTGATAGACACTCTGGGGTTCCAGAGCCTCCTTTTCCTATTTAAGTTCCACATGAAATATTTTTATTTATGTTCCAACAATGACACAGCACCATATGCCCATGAATCAGACCCAGGAGAGATTCTGCAGAATCGTCTCCCAGAGGAACTGAGCAAATCACAGCCTTCAGAACAGAGGATGCAGGTTAAACTCAGGGAAGGACACGTGTCAGAAAACAGACCGGACTCGGGGAGCAGGCAAAGAACTCTGAATTTGTTTTTCTGCTTCTCAGGTAGGAATCGGGGATACAAACCAGTATTTCCCTGAAACTTCATTTAACTCTTTCATGGCTTCAGGATTGCTCATTTTGGCCCCATTGAATATTTATATCTTCTTTCAGGGTTTAGAAAACTCACTACACTTTTGAACAATGGGTAGTATTGTTGCTTCTCACTCTAAAAGTGGACAGTGATGCCTTTTCCATCATGCCTTGCAGCTAGAACATGGTCACATGACATACGTCAGCTGTATTTGTCATAGGTGCCCAACCAGACTTGGAATCTAGACCTAACCACATAAGCAGTGCTCTAGGACTGATGAGATGGTCTGGGCGTTCAAGTGCTTGCCTTGTGTGAGGCTTTAGAGTTCAAGGCCAGAATCTACCTTAAAGGAAACAAACAAAAAAGGACAATGGGGCATCAGAGCTTGAAAGTGATTCTCACAAGGTCAAATAACTTGGATATCAGGACATGATTAGAAACCCAAGTGTATTTATTTTTGTTTATTTGTTTATGAGATTGGGTCTTAAGAAGCCCAGGCCCTGAACTTGCTGTGTACCCAAGGCTGTCTTTTTAACTTCTGATCCTTCTGCCTCTACCTGTCAAGTGCTAGGTTTAGAGGTGTGCACCATTATGCCTGGTTTATGCTGTGCTGGGGATCAGACCCAGGGCTTTGTGCATGCTAGACAGGCACTCTACCAAGGTGCATCCCTAACCTCAACCCCGCCTCCACCCCGGTGATATCTTTACACTGAAACAGAGCTCCAGTCCATCTTTGATGAATAGTGAACCTCTGAACAACTCCTATGGTCTCTGCCCTGGTTACTTCCCACAGCCCTTGGGAATCCAGTCACACTGAAAAACCTACACTAATGATTTCCTAGTGATGGGGGCTACAGAATCCTGTTGGCTCAGTTGAGTCAGTGTCTGTCACTTGTCAAGATTTCCAGCTGGTAGGGAAGTATAAACACTAATATTTTCCCCTTAGAAAGACCATTTTTAAACATGTATCCAGCGTGTATGCATGTGCCACGGCACACGTGGAGATCAGAGGACAGCTTGAAGGAATCGGTTCTCTTCTTCCAAAGGATTTGGTTCTGGGCGCCCAACTTAGGTCCTCAGCTTTGGTGGCTCATTGTTTCTTTTTCTCTCTTCCATCTGACAGCTATTTCCTGACATATTGTGATGTGCAAAGGATCATGTCAGGCTCTGGAGGCGCACTGATGAATGAGGTAGCATCCCAGCTGTCAGAACCTATTGTCCCGTGAGCTGGAGCTGGACAGATACTGCTATTTCTGTCTGCTAGTCTAAGAAACCTACACTCACAGAAATCGGTTGACTTTTCCAGGGTCATAGCAGAGCCCGGGAAAGAGCTTTTGTGGAGAACATTACTTCCCCATTGGAGTCCATGGTGGACGGAAGGGTGCGGAGCTCAACCACACATCTTCAGGATTGCCTCTGCCCTTTGGAATTCAATAAAGCCTGAGGGAATAAATAGGTTCCAGAACAGCTTCAAGGAGTTCACATAAATGATTTAGCCAGAATGAGCTATTACAGGGTGAACCCAAAAGGCTCACATCCTTAACCTTTAGAAATTGACTTCAGCAGAGGCAACTCCTATGTTCTTCTCAGAAAGCATCTTTCCCTAGGACCGTCAGAAACAGAAGAAAGGGAGAGGACCAACTTTGTTCTGTTCTCATTTAGTATGTCTTATACTTCAAAGGTTTTGGTCTCTATGTCCCCCATGAACCAGGAACCAAGTGCTTCAGAACTTATAATCAGGGGACTGAATTCCTCACAGGATAGAAAGGTTGACAGAGAAAAAGAAGATTCATTCTTGAGGTGAGTCAAAGAGGCACAGAAATCCCCTACTCGGCCCTTTCTTAGAGCGCTGGAGGAAACACCTATAGCTGGGAGGAGAACAAAGCAGAGGGAGTCCCAGCACAAAGGGACACATATCAAATTGCCCTGCCATCACCATGGTAACATCACCAGCTCTGTGAAACTGGGATGAGGAAGCTGCCTCCACCGCCATGCTCTGCCTCACACACTAAGCAGTAGTCTTCAGGTAAAGAGGAAAACTTGAGCCACAGCATCCAAGTCCCCAGGCTCAATTCTGTCCCAAGTCCCCGTTCTTTTTTGTGAGTGTCACTTTTTTCCATCTTTTCTCCAAACTCTCCGATCATCATCCCCTTGACAGAAGTCGACCTTTCTACTTCCTCCTAGATATCAGCAGTAGTGACATACATTTGAACCTTGGCCCTTCCCAGATTGTCTGAACTAGATGGAACCTCTGTGATCTTGTTCACACACCTCTTCACCTCTTCCATTATCAAGAGGAAGGAAGGGATGCCTGGCATGTCTCATGATTTGCCAAGGTTCTGTACTGTGTTTGTGCAGACCTGTGTCCAGACCATAGCTTTCTGGCCGATGCTTCCTTGTGATTTGAACGTTCTAGAATGTATCTGCTTCCCATGGCCACACTCCAGACTGAGTTCCATTGGAGGGAAGGGACATCTTTCTTCCCCTTAGCATCCTTGAGGCAGGCAAGCTTAGAGGTATCTTAGCAACCTGGGAGTCTACTTGGCTCAGGCTGTGCACTCACCCATCTCCTAACAATGCATCTAGTCCCAGGACCCTCTATCAATTTGCTTATACATCCCCACTTCAAACAATGGGATAAGTGCCCTCTCCGTTCACATATCCTCTGCCAATCATCCCCACGAAAGATCTGTCCCATTTGACAGATCCTGACAGTGTCAGTCGGCTGTCTGTTGTGAAACACAGTACCCAAAATAGTCACACAAAAGAAAAGGTTGCTCTGGCTTACAGTTTTGCAGTTTCAGTCTATGATAACTTGGCCTCACTGCTTTGAACCTGTGGCAGTGAGGAGCGGGCAGCCAGGGGAAGTGTCAGAGACAGAGAGATGACACTCCCAACATCACAGCTAGAATGTCTCTAACAAACAAGGTCACCCAGCCATCAAAGCCATCCATCAAACAAGGCCTTATGTTTTTGGTTATTTCTGTCCCAGCTGGTGAAATGGAGTAAATAGGGAGCAGAGATCAAGGGAAGGGATGTCCTGAGGGTTATGTGTAAGGACCGGTTTAGAGGCCACTTGGGGGTCTACTAGCTTTGGGGACTCCATCCCCCAGGGGGTGCTCTCTGCCTTTGCTGTTCCAACAAACACCAGCTTTCACCCTTCATGAGTCTTTACTTCTTTCGTCCCTGGGTGTTTCTTTGTCAGCCTTTTAGAAAGAACATGAGCTTCTGGGTAACTGTTCCTTGGCCTGTTCCTCACCGGTGGCAGCAATGCATTATGGGAGAACATGGAAGAGTAGATGTAATAGCATCATTGTGGAACAGAAGCAAGAGAAAAAGGAGAGATCAGGGTCCCTCTTGTGCTGTACATCCCCAGTGATCTAACTTCTCTACACTCCTTTCTAAAGGTTCTACATCTCCCCATACCACTGCAGGGTGGCAACCAAGCCTCTAGCATTAGGCCTTTAGGAGACACTGAAGAGCATCTAACCTGTTACTCATTACCTGTTGCTATGCACTGAAAGGACCCTATTGCCCCTCCTAATGCTTGATTTGCTTTCCACTTCAGTCTATTACTAGGGAGGACAGAAAGACTGTGGGTACCAGCCCAGTGGACAGCCAATAGGCTCCTCACAGCCCTGGGACCTTATGCAGGTGAATGGGAAAGACAAGGCAGAAGTGGATGGACCACTTGCAGGAGCTGGTTGAGCCAGCTTGACCCACAGCATGTGCCCTCCCTTCTCAGAATGGTTACCTTTCTTTCCAGTGCAGTGGGAAAAGCTCTGTCCCTTTGTAGGGGATAAACCCTGTGGTCGTAACTAAGTCAAGTCTCCTCTAGCACTAGAAAATCTTCAGTGAAAAACAGTTTTAATTCTCCAAAACTGGCATTCTTTAGGAATATAGACTAACTCCTACTTACCTTTTATTTCTTAAAGTAAATATTTATCAAATTAAGTTTTTATAGTATTTAAAAAAAAGGGCATTTAGAAAGGACAATATTGAATCTGGAAAAAAATCAAGATGATAAAGAAGCATAATATAAGATTATAAATGAATGTTATCAGTGCTGGTCCAGGCACAGCAACTATGCTATATGTGATGAGTTTATTTCTGTTCCCATTCCCTTGACAGACATTAATAGTCAACTGCTGATTTTCTTCTCATGGGAGACATTACAAGTCAATCAGAGAAGTCTTTCCAACCATCTAGATTCAGTTCTGGACTTCCAAAATGTTTTCTACATGATGCCCTTCTCTAGTGGAGCTGCCTTGTGAGCTAGGACCTAATGCCATTCTGCCATTTTTAATTTCTTGCTTGATGATGAAGAAACTGGTGTCATCTGAGTTCTTTCAAATGATGATCGGCAGGCTGGTCCCAGTATTCAGGTCTTCTGAGGCTTGAGTGTCAACTCCGCACAATGGCTTCTAAACTTGAGAGCCTTGTAGGGTGAAGTCATGGGCAGAGGGATAGAACAACAGCAGGTGCTAAGCTGCTGGTACTGAGAACACCAGAATGGCTTTGTTTACTTTAAAAAAAATCACAACCCTCTAGATGCATTCTATAACACCATGTTGCAAACCTTGAACATACACAACCAAGTTTATTTTCAAGAGAAAAAAAAGGAAGGAGAAAAAGTTCACATCTGTTGTTTGGTTGTAGAATGTTTTCAAAAGCAATCACTGGTTTCTGCAGAAAATTCAAAGCCATCTGAAAGCACACAGAAGAAAATCAAAGCCTTCTGCAATTCTACCTCCCAAAGATAACCTATGTGAACATTCTGGAGTACAGGTTTTATATCTCTAGCAGGCAGGTGTGCATGAGTGTATATGTGCACACACACGTACATATTTTACTAAAATCAGTGTATATGTGTGTCTAGACACACATATCTTTATTTTGGAGTCTTTTAGGCTGTGCTCAGCATTGCCAAATACACAGCTATGAAAGGGACTGTGGCACAGAGAGACAGCTTCGAATGTGCGCAGGGAAGCAGGTATATTCTGCCACCTGGACCTTTGACATAGTTTAAATTCTTTTGGTAGAGCCATTGAGCCAGAATTATACCTTAATACATTCCTGTTTCATCCCCCACACAACCATGACTTGATGTTCATAGTTTCAGAATCCCCTTGGATGCTAAAATCCACACATGCTCCAGTATCTTACATAAAATAGCATAATATTTGCATAAAGCCTGAATGCACCCTCCCATGTTCTCTAAGTTATCTCTTTATTATGATACCTAACACAACACAGACACTGTATGGCTTTTAGACTGGGTAGATTAGGTACTAATGACAAAGACAAAGTCTGTGCATGCTCAGTACAGGTGTCATCTTATTTTTCATATACTTGTGATCTGGTGGAGTCTGTGAATGTGGAGCCCAGGGATATGAAAAACTGACTGCATTACTGACTATATCAGCATGGCTATGGCTGTGTGTGTTGTGGTAAGGGGAACCTATGCTCTTTCATTGGAAGAAGTACATGCTAATTCAATGTCGTGCGTGTTTATATGGAAATGTGTATGTGTGGGTACAGAGATTCACACCACTGTCTTCCTCAATTGCTTGTCAACTTATTTTTGAAACATGTTCTTTCTGAGCCTTGAGCTCATCAATTGGCTAACTGATTAGTCCGTGGACTCCAGGGATCCTCCTGTCTTCGCCTCCCTAGCACTGGGGTTACACATAGGTAGAGCTGTGCCAGGCTTTTCTACCTGGGTTCTGGGGATCTGAACTCAGGTCTGCACACTTACATAGCAAGCAGGATAGCAATAGAGTCAGCTCTCTGTGCCCTCTTACTACATCATTTTTAGCTATTTGTCAATGTATATTTAAAGCTGAAAATACATACTTCAGAGTCTGTTAGGGGAGAGGTCTCCTCTGCTGTCTCTTCTGGTGTTGTTACAGCAGGTCCAATGCAAGGCCCTCTGGGTTCTCTTGACTATTTTCAGTAGTGCAGACTGGTAACATGAAGAGTGAGTTGTTGGCCAGGGAAGTAGAAGAGGCTTCTCAAACAACTCAGGCCATTGCCATTACCTCTGGTTCCACACCAGAACTAGATAAGAAACTGTCTCTGAATACATTGCATAGTGTAGTTGCAGGACATAGAGAAACAAATTGAGATTGAGCCAGAAGCTTTCTGTCTGCCGACTAGCTTCCATAGTGCTGTGGAAATCTGTTAGGGAGAAATGCCACCAACCATCTGACTGAGCTGTGGACTGTGTGTGGTACTGCTAACCTGCCAGCCAGGATAACTCACTGGTGCAATAGTGGCATTGCCTTTTCACTGGATGTGAGGTCTACTCCACAAGAAGGAATCCATGCCTGGTAAAGTAAAACTGGTCAAAAGTTTTACTTTTGGGAAAGTTACAAGTCCTAGGGGAGGATTCTTCTACTGATGTTTTACTAATTGGACATGAAGTCTAACTGCTTTCCAAGTATTTCTGCTTATACTTATAGATTAGTGTTCTCAGTCTTGGCCAGAGAAGGCTGGTCAGAGTTCTGAGAATGACTGCTGAGTGCCCAGCCCTAAACAGCACATTTATAGCTGTTCCCTGTTGGACCCACTAACACTGCACAAGAGGGGGTGCAAAGAATGTAAGATCTGGATGAGGAGGATGTGTGCAGTAAAGCACAGTCATCTGGATATGACCTGTGAAAGATCTACACACACACACACACACACACACACACACACACACACACACACACACACACGCAGGGGTGAATAGGAGGGAGACTAACTGGGAAAATAGTAGGGTCAATAGGATTGGAAGGAGAAAAAGAATAATGAGTGTTTGTGAATATGATCACAGTGTGTTGTACACATGTATGAAATTGTTAAAAGGGGTGGGGGAGGGGCGAGAAGAGAAGACAGAGCTGAGGTGGTGGAGGCCTCTGACCAGCCAGGACAGAAATTAAACCCACAGTGAGCTGTGCTGCCTACTATCTGCAGAGTGGACAGCTGATCAGTTTGAGAGTGGGGGGGAAAGGGGCTGAATAGAGAAAAGAAAGTTCACACATTTCCTTTGCTTTAGCAATTCCAGCCAAGGAAATCATTTTGGGGAAATAAGGAGTATACAGCAAGCATTGTGTATACAGGACCACTTAGTATGATAGCAAAGAATGAGAAGTCATTTCAATGGCTGACAATGTCCTAGAGAACTATGTTCCCAGTGAATTTGTAGAACAGAAGCCAGATGCGGTGGCAAACGCCTATAGTCTCAGCACTCCAGAGGCTGAGGCACAAAATCCAGATTTTAAGTCCAGCTTGTTAGGGGCTCCATAACAAGACTTTCTAAAAAAAAAAAATATGATAAGATGATTAATGTTAATTGTCAATTTGACAGAATCTAAAGTCACCTGGAAGATGGGCCTCTGGGCATGCCTGTAAGGGGTTACTTAAATTAATTGATATGAGAAGACCTATACTAACTATAGGTAGTATAATTCCCTGAACAGGAAACTATAAATAAATTATAAATTAGAGTAGAGGAGCTAAGCATTAGCACACATTCATTGCTCTCTGCTTCCTGTTTCCTGCACCTGCGGGCACCCCCCCCCCCCCCCCCCAATGATGGACTGCGGCCTTCTAGGACTGTGAGTCAAAATGAATGAAATTCAATTTCTCTTGTCATCGCAGTAGGAAGATCATCTAAGATCATCTAAAGATGGATACCACTACAGACTGTAAAGTAAAAACATCCAGATTGCCAAGAGGTGTGGCCAGGACGGTGCTGGTATTGTAAACTCATGAATGTGACGGGGTCAGTGCCTGTCGTGTGTGTGTGTGTGTGTGTGTGTGTGTGTGTGTGTGTGTGTGTGTGTGTTCACGTGTGTGCATGCCTAAGGCTGGAAGTACAGACCTGAAATGAGCAACTTCTACATGAACAGCATGGTAAGATTCTGGGTGAGTGTTTTTCTTTGAGTTCTTCTTTATTTATCGTTTATTCATCAATGAATATGTATTACTTTGGTAATTTGAAATTTTAAAGGCATCTTAAAAAGTACTAGCCCATTTGTGCCCTGACAGATGGGAAGCTGCTCAAACACAGAAAAAAACAACAATTGCTTTGACGCTTCAAAAGTAAACTTCACATTTTAAAAAAAAAATCAGATTTGAGTCTAAAAAGTGAGCTATAGGCAGGTTAATCAAGGTGTCTCTGTGCTTTTAAAATTCTATGGTAAGCTGGGCTTAATGGTGTAGAATTTTAACTCCCAGGAGGCAGAAGTAGGCAGACCTTTGTGAGTTTGAGGCTAGCCTTGTCTATATAGTGAATTACAGGTCAGCCAAGACTACATAGTGACTCTGTCTCAAAAAAAAAAAAAATCAAAACAACAACAAAAAACTCTAGGTAGTATGAGATAAACCTCACTTAAAGCTACCATATTGGCAAAATGAGTAGTAGGGGTTTCATTTGTTTAGGGGGTTGTTTTTAAAGACGGGTTGCATGTAGCCCAGGCTGGTCTCAAACTTTCCAGGTGAGTTTGACATGATTCTCCTGCTTCACTTCTCAAGTGCTGGGGTTACAGGCATGCACTGCCACACCCCGCTAGAATACCAAGCCCTTCAGATGCCAGCCCACATCAACTGAACAAACACCTTCACTTTCAGACTTTCCCCTTTAGCAGGCTGCCCTCTGTCAGGCAGGCCCCATCTGCAACAATCAGACTGCCTTGTAGACAATTGTCTATAAAATTTGCAAAACTATCAAATAAAGCTTGATCAGCTGAAAACCTTAATTAATTCAGATGGGGAGAGGGCACTTTCTTTTTAGTGGCAAAACCAAAGGAAAATAAAATATGAGGGACCTACAACCAATACAAAGCCAGGTGTGGTACCACACACTGTAACCCCAATATCTGAGAGACTGGGAGGAGAATTCAAGACCAATCTGGACCTGTCTCAAGAATCAAAATATAGCAAAAATCATTATAACTTAACGTGGTGTGTGTGTGTGTCCCTGTTCTGCTTTCAGATTATATTTAAAATCAAGCAAAAGAAATCCCAAAATGGAAATGAAAATTAATATTTCCCAGGGTCTTACCATGTTTAATTAGATAGTTTGTGTTTACCCTTGTGTGAGGGAGGGCGCATGTCCCCTCCCCCTAACACACACACACACAGGGTTACCATTGTGGGGTCCACTCCTTTCCACAGTGAAGCTGGTTTCTGCAGAAATGATGTTGAAGATGTGTTGGCAATATGTACTTTCTGGAAGTGGAGACATTTTTCTCCTTTGGAGCAGATTTCTATTGTTTTGAGAGAAAGCTTCAGTCTTAGGAACACAAATGTAAAACCTACAATGCTGAGAGAAAATGGCAGTCATCACAGATATGACCTCAGCTGCCTGACCCGTTGCAGTGACAGTGTTATTGATGGGAAATGGGCTGTTCTTTCCCTTGACTGTGCTTTTCATGAGTTGCAGAAGTGTTTATCTGAACACAGATTGGGTGCGTCTGCGGTCTATCCTTATGCCGGAACTGCCTTGGAGATCTAGGCTTGTGACTTGGTCTCAGCCAGAGAGGCAGACCCAAACCTTATGCTCCGATTCATTGGTGGGGTCTGTCTTTGAATTGGGGGATATTTCCCTGAAGTAAATGTATCTTCTTTTTTTCAGTCATCCTGGGTAGATGTGAGGGTCAGCTCTTGGACCAAGAAAGGCCCTTGTGATCTAGAAGAGACCTTGGCTAGTTCCTGACTCAAGACACCTTCCAGGCGCTAAGCACAGAGCTTGTTAAGGATGGCTTTGAACCCACAAGTCCCAGAAATACGTTAAAGCCCTTAGATGGGAGGCAGTAAGTACATTTGACTCTGAGTTATTCTTTCAAACATTGTGCCTGTTCTGAGCTGGGATTCAGGTAAGTTAAAGCCCACTATGGAGCCAGTGGTCTAGCAAAAAGCTGCTCCTGTGATTGCCAGAGGTGACCCATGGGGATTCGGAGCTTTTTCTGCAGGCGAAGCATGGGCTGCTAGGAGAAGGGAAATTGTTTCGCTTTGACCAGTGTTTCCCAGAATGACCTTGGATGGAGTATTCGTTACTTTTCTCATTGTTATGACAGAATGTCTGACCCCAAAGTAACTTAAGGGAGGAAGTTGCTTTCGGTTTACAGTTGAGGGTATACAGTCCAGGGAAGGCCTGGTGGCGGGAGTTTGGTGTAGCTGGTTGCATTACATCTATAGTACATCTGTTGTCAGGAAACAGAGAGCAATGAATCCTGGTACTCAGCTGGCATTTACCTTTCTATTCAGTCTGGGTCCTGATCCTATGGAATGGTGCCACCAACTTTCAGAGTGAGTGAGTCTTAGCCCTTCAATAAATTGTATCAGAAATTCTATTTTATTTTTTTCAATGTGCATTGGTGTTTTGCCTGTGCATTTATTTGTCTGTGTGAGGGTGTTGGATCCTCTGGAACTGGAGTTAGAGACTGCCAGATGGTCACTGGGAATTGAACTTGAATCCTCTGGAAGAACAGTCAGTGCTCTTAACCACTGAGCTATCTCTCCAGCCCCTAGAAACTCTTTCACAAACATACCCAGACATCTGTCTCCAAGGGGATTCTATCTACACAAACCATCGCAAACAGGCACTAGAGAAATGAGTTTCCTGGAGTGTGTGTGTGTGTGTGTGTGTGTGTGTGTGAGAGAGAGAGAGAGAGAGAGAGAGAGAGAGAGAGATCTGGAATCAATGTAATTTGGATAAAAAAAGAAAAGCCCATAAACTCATTGGCATTCCATCTGGGAAGTGGGTGGCATGTGCTAATAATATGCATATTCATATCTTAGAAAAGAAGAGATGGCATATGACACATTGTGTTTTGTAACCCCATTGTTTCTGATAATAATATACTGTGAAAACTGGTCCATAGAATAAACATCCCCAACCTTGTTCGCTTTGATTGCCTGCTGCATTCTAACACATTCTTCAACTCAGATTAATCAAGTGCATCTGGTTATTATTGAAAGTGGTACCGTGACCGTGATAAATATCCTCATTGCCAAATCTTAGTGGTTTCTTTTACTTTGAAATCACCCACTACCATGTACTTAGACTTGAACTCAGTATGTAGACCAGGATGGCCTAGAATTCACAGACATCCACCTGCCTCTGCCTTTCAAATTCTGAGATTAAATGCACACACTACCATGTCTGGCTAAGAGCACTTACAGCTTGTTCAGAGGAACCGAGTTCAGGTCCCAGTACCCACATTAGGTGGCACACAGCCACCTGTAACTCCAGCTCAAAGAGATCTGATGTCTTCTTCTGGCCTTTCACACACACACACACACACACACACACACACACACACACACACACACACAATTAAAAAAATAAATCTAAAAGAAGGAAGGAAGGAGGGAAGGGAGGAAGGGAGAGAGGGCCAAAGGAAGTAATGAAGGAAGGAAGGAGAAAAAATGGAAGAAGCAAACAAGTGTCACCAGGCAATTATGCTCACTCTCCTGAATGCTGGCAACCAAAGGGTGTATTTTCAGTATAGAACTCAAAACCAGGAATGAAACTTACAGAGCATCTCTATATTAGCGCCATGTGTCAGCATCATTAAACATTGTTAGTGGGAAACACTCAAACACGTGTTTGTTGGCTCTAGGTTCTAAGCTGTTGTCATGGCTGGGTTTAAACAGGAGATATATAACCTTAAATTTGGTGAGCTGTTATTACTTACTCCATATGGACATGACTTTGCCAACTCCCAGCTCTTCGGTTGCTCCAGTACAGGACACAAGTCAGGCAGCCACTCAGATTCTTTTTAAGTTCATGAAAGCATTTGAGTTTATGGGGGGCACAATTGCATCCCCCCTTACCACTGCGCCACAGATGGTTGTGTTTAAACAGAAAATTGAAACAAATAATGATTAGACATAAATAAGAAGAGCATGGCCATCTCAACAACAAAAAACAGAACATGCATGGTTTCGTTCTGTGTGACCACTTAGAGTTTTTATTTACTGCTAAGTTTAAAACAATGTAGTACAATTTGGAGGGGCAGCAGCTTCATTTTGAATGTGAAATGTTCAGTTCATGGCTGCTTTTCTACAGTACTTGCCAGATTTATATGAGATCTGTAAGACTGAAATGTGGTCTTCTATTATATTTTTTGAGTATTCAGAACCTAAACAATCAGTCAAGGGAATAAAGTGCTATTCAGCAATTACTATATAATTATCATATAATTACTTTCATTAAATATTATCACGTTAGTGCTGTGCTTTGAAAGTTCGTGTTTCTCTAAAATTCAGACACTGGGATCCTGACTCTGAGGTGATGGAAGAGGGAGGTGGCATCTTGGGAGGGAGTCAGGTCATGGGAGCCCATATGATGTGATTTGTGTCTTCGTAAAGGAGGCTCCAGAGAGCGCAGCATTGCCTCTTCCACCTAGTGATAACACAGTACCTGATGTTATCAAGAATGAAGAAATTAGCTTCAACCATAACACTAAATTTACCAGCACCTTGAACTTGGACTTCTCAGCCTTTGGAACTGTGCAAAATAATTTCTATTGCTTATAACTATCCAGTCTAAGGAATCCAGTTAGAGAGTTCTCAATGTGCTACAGTAATATGGTTGTTACCAAAAGGACCAAATTCAAACTAAGTAAATGTAAAAAATTTCTTAGTGTATAACCATACACTTTTATATAACCATGAACTTCCTCTCTTTCCATCACCATTTTGTGCTAAGATATTTTTATTATAAAAATGTCTTGGACAGTCAGGTGGTGGTGGCCCATGTCTTTAATCCCAGCACTCAGGCAGCAGAGGCAAGTGGATCTCTGTGAGTTTGAGGCCAGCTTGTTCTACAGAGTGAGTTCCAGGACAGGCTCCAAAGCTACACAGAGAAACTCCATCTTGAAACGAACAAACAAAATTCTTGGAACTGGAGAGGCGGGCTCAGAGGCTGATACTGGCTGCTCTTCCAGAGGACCTGGTTTGATTCCCAGCACTGCATAATGGCTCACACCTGTCTATAACTCCAGTCAGGGCCAGGGGATCCAACACCCTCTTTCAGCCTCCATAGGCACTGCATGTACATGGTGTACAGATATGCATGCAGGCACAACACCCAAACACATAAAATAAAAGTAAAGGCTTAATTTTTTCTAAAGAATTGCTTCTTTGGAGGCTGGAGAGATGACTTAGCAGTTAAGGGCACTGGCTACTCTTGCAGAGGATCCAGGTTCAATTCCCAGCATCCACATGTTGGCTTACAATGGTTTGTAATTCTGGTTCCAAGGGATGTAATTCACTCTTCTGGCCTTCTCAGGTGCCAGGCATGCACATAGTCCACACACCTATACACAAAAATAAAAATAAATATTAAAAAGTAAATAAAGATTTTACAAAGGGACCAAGTGAAATCTTGAACAAATGTAAAAGATTTGGGTAATCTTGTCTACTCCCCATTTTGTGCTCTAGTAGTCATTTTTAGTATGAAAATGTTCTTGGGGCTTGAAAGATGCCTCTTGTCAAGGAACTGGGTCTGTTCCCAGGAATCCACATTGGGGACTCACAATCATCTATAACTCCTGTTCCTGGGAGCTGATGCCTTCTGTTGGCCTCTGTGAACAGCAGGCATGCACTATACATACAATTGAAAACAGCCACATACTTTAAAAAAGTTTAAATCATTTTTTAAACGTTCTTAATATTTTTAGATGCTCACTAAAAGAAAATTTAGCATCTGCATTTGCACTCTGGCCATTGCCCTTTGGTTCTTTGTGCTTTTTCCTTTTCAAGATCTCATTGTGTGGCTCAGACTGTCATATAACTTACTCTGTCCACCAGGCTGGCCTAAAACTCAGAGATTTACCTGCATTTGCTTCCCAAGTGCTGGGATTAAAGGAGTGCACCACCATATCCAGCTATGGCACTGCATCTGTTTGTTTTATTTCCTGATTATTTATGAGAATATTTTTATTACACAGATATGGGAGGGAAGGGAGAAGACAGCTTGCTTAGGCAGGAGGCCAAGGACAGGGACCCCCCTTTCTTTTTTTTAAAAAAAATATTTATTTATTTATTTATTTATTTATTTATTTATTTATCTATTTATTTATTATGTCTACAGTGTACAGAAGAGGGTACCAGATCTCATTATAGATGGTTGTTGAGCCACCATGTGGTTGCTGGGAATTGAACTCAGGACCTCTAGGAGAACAGTCAGTGCTCTTAACCTCTGAGCCATCTCTCCAGCCCCAGGGACCCCCTTTTCAAGCATAATGAAGTACTTTATAATGTGTGACAGTGGCATGGATGCCACCATGTGGTGACTCTTCTGAGAAAGGACCTCCAGATTGGCAAGTTGCATGTCCGTGAGCCTGGCCCCAGCTGCAAGCATGGCCATTTTGGGAATGTCACTGCGTCCTGGTGGGTTCCCTTTCCTGATCATAGAGACCGGCCTTCCCATTTCCCCTGTTTCCACCCTAACTGCCAGAGTAGAGCTGCTGCTCAGTGTGATGCCACTAAACCCCCTTAGAATCTGCAGTGTCCCTCAAAGATAGGTCAGCTTCAAGTCACCAAGCTGCACCATGATCAGGACAGACACAGACCTCAGTTTGTTGAACCACTCCTTTCCAGATCTTTCTGAACGATGAACCATTTGAACAGGCAGCTACCGCTCCACTCTCTGGCAAACTTAGGTTGTTAAAAAGTTTCTTATCTGGGGCTGAATTTTACGCTGGATCTCCTTTTCTTCTCCTGATTGCCTGCGTACCACTGTGGGAAAGCCCCCAGATGGTGGAGAGGCCACAAAATGTAACCATTTAAAGTTTCAACAATGGGCACTGGAAACCCATACCAGAGTGCATACCAGGCCGAATGTCAGGCATTGTCAGAGTCACCCACCCCTTAAAGGTCACTTTAATTAAAGGGCTGGTTTCCAGGGTGGCACTGTTCAGAGGTGGTAGTAGGTCCTTAGGCCCTTTGAAGTATGACTGCATGGGCTCTTCAGCTGTTCTCATGACAGTGTTCATATAAAACTGAGTTTGATCCCAGGCTTTCTGCCTTTCTTTTTCTTTTTTGAGACAAGGTCTCACAATGTAATCTTAGATGGCTAGAGACTCAGTATAAGGTCTAGGCAGGCCCAGATTCATAGAGATGCACCTGCCTCTGCCTCCTGAATCCAGGGAATACCAGACAGGGTTTACAACAGAGTTTTAAAGTCACAGAGACACCTTGGTTAACTTGTTTATAGCTAGCTCACTTTTTAGACTCAAACTGGATTTTTTTTTTTTAAATAACGTGAAATTTGCTTTTGAAGCTTCAAAGCAATTGTTTTTCTCTGTGTTTGAGCAGCTTTCCATTCGTCAGGTGACAAATGGTGCCTTTAGGACATTGTTCCAAGATGTGATTTCTTTCCAATACCTGCTTAATTCTGCCACTGCAATCCACCACTTGTCACAAGGGTCCCCACTGCAACAGAGCACCATGCCTTCGAAACCCTGGAACTGAGATCTAAATAACCTCTTTTTTCTTTTCGGTTATCTGTACCGATAGTACATTGTAGTGGGGAAAAGCTAACACGTAATGCAATGTCCAGACATAAGAAAGAATCTGTGTGGCTGCAATGAGAGTCACTTGGTACAGCCTAGCTTGCATGAGGTACTGGGTTCCGTCCCCAATACCACATATACCAGGCTTGATTGTAATTCTAGCACTCTGGTGGTGAAGGCATTGGGATCAGAAATTCAGGGTCACCCTCTGCTTGAGTGTTTGGGGCCAGCCTGGGCCATATGGAGGAGGAAGAGAATAATCGGTGGAGCCCTGTCCATGGTTGTGAGGACTCTACACAATGGGAGAGGCAGCTGACCTCAGGAGCAAGCAGAGATTCTCGGGAGAATGAAGAGGGAGAAGAGGTAGAGTGGCCTTCGCACTGTCCCAATTTGACAAAAGAGCCTGGGAGAGAGTGAGTGTCCCTTGCCCTTGACACTCATGTCTGCAAAAGGAGCTCCTGTAAAATGCTCAAGCTGGATAGGTCGCCAGTGAGAAACAGATAATAAAAACCCACTTGTGACGCCTAAAGTGCATTTGACACAAACCAAAAATCATACAAAGGAATGTGATTCTAGTCTTTTCTTGTGAAGGGCTGGGAGTGAATGACCTGCAGCCTTTGCCAAGAGGCTGCTGGAATATTTCTGAGACAAGTGTCTTGCTTTTGTTCACACACAGAAAAGGGATAGGCTCCTTGAAGCCAGCAGTCCCTGGTGCGCAGGATCAATGGTAGCCAGCCCGTCTGTTCTGAACTGGTAAGAAGCCGAACGGGGATTTCAAAGATTTGTAATTGTAATTTAAGGTAAGCCAGCGGTTCAAATGAAGCTGACATTTAACTCCAAGTGGCTGGGTGAGAACTGTGGTCTCTTGGACCCTGACTGCCTCCCTGCTCTGCATAACACTTTGGAATGCGTTCCTCCTTGGCCCATGTCTGTCCTGCCTTACAGGTGGGAGAGACTCTGTCACTCAGATATTGGTCTGACTCCAAACCCACTGCTGTTCTGGTGTCTGGCTGGGTGTACTCCTGCAGCCTGGGCTGGAATAAGAGTCCTAGGTTTGCCGATTAGCCCCAGAGAGCATTCCACAAGTAGGTGAAGGCAGTATTGTTGTAAATGGTTTTGGCCAGGACTTTCCGGGCCTGAACCAGAGGTTTGGTCCCACTCTCAGCCCCACTTAGCCTCAAATAATCACACATAGGCTTCTATTATTTTTTTGCTGATTATAGGGCCCAGGCATATAACTTGCTAGCTCCTTCATCTGAATTCAACCCATCTTGTTCAGCCATGCGGCTCTGTACCTTTTCTCAGAGCAGCATTTCCTCTGTGTCTCCTGGCTGCTCCTGTAACTCTGGCGTCTGTGTCTGCTCTGAGATGTTCCTGAGTTTTCTTAGCCTGGTAGCCCCGCCCACACTTCCTGCTTGCCTTTGACCAATCAGCTTTTCATTAAACCCATCAGCGGAACACAAATATTTACATTACCAGCATAATCCCACTACACAGTATAGTTAATTTCTAAGTTATGAAGTCCATTGCCTAGCTCTGGAGAACTACAGCTATTCTCTAATGCCTCGAGGCCTTGAAGAAGCTGCACTCCACGCCTATGCTTCTTGCCTGTAAATCAGATGCACAAGTAGCATCACCTCAATGTTTAGCACATGGTGACTTCTCAATGGTTAAAGCAGAGGGAAGGGACTTTATACCACTGAACTGTACATTTCAAATGGTGAAAAGGGTAAGTTAGGCACTCAGTAGATATCACTACCACACATTTTTTTTAATAAAAAAATACTTACAGGAGATCATAAGCTTACCCGGGACAGTGACATACACTGGTGATCTCAGCACTCAGGAGGTAGAGGAGGAGAATCAAGAGTTGAAGACCAGCCATGGCTACACAGTCAGAGCAAGGCCTGCCTGGGCTACATAAACCACGAAAACAGCCCAGTGAATAAAGGTCCTTGTGGGAGCCTAAGAACCAGAGTTCAGCTCCCCAGAACTCATGTAAATTCTGAATAGGTGTGGCAGCCTACCTATAATCCCAGAATTTGTGTATCAGGCTTTCTTTTGGGCCACCAACCAGTTCCCAAATAAAGACACAGAGACTTATATTAATTACAAACCCTCAGTCTTCGCTTATGCTTATCCCACAAGCTCTTATAACCCAATTTGTTTCTCTTCATCCATGTTTTGTCTCAGAACTTTTTACTTTTCTTTCACGCTGTATGTCCTACTCTGTCTGTCTGTTTGGTGGCTGCCTGGCTGGCCCTGGCTGGCCCTGGTTGGCTTCTTTTTTTTAACTGTATGTACATGGATGTTTTGCCTGCAGGTTTGTCAGTGCGATGGTGTCAGATCTTGGAGTTACAGACAGTTGTTAGCTGCCATGTGGGTGCTGGGAGTTGAAGCCAGTGCTCTTAACCTCCAGACCATCTCTCCAGCCCTCCTAATTACTATCTCAGCCCCCCTTCTCCCCGCCCCCCACTTATACTTCTCCTACCTAGCTATTGGCCTTTCAGTTTTTTATCAGACTAATCCGGTGCTTTAGGCCAGCAAGGTAAAAGCATCAACACATCTTTACATAATCTAACAAAGCAAATGTAACACAGCTTTGCCTGTTAAAAGTGATATTTCACAACACACTTGGGAAGCAGAAGTGGCAGGGTATTTTTGAAGTAGGGTGGCTAGGTAGACTAGGTGAATAGGCAAACTCTGGGTTCCAGTGAGAGAACCTGCCTCAGTTTATAAGATAATAGCATAGATGGCATCAACCACATTAGCCTTTGGTGTGTACTACCACATATATATGTGCCCATACAAATGTGCATATATATATGCACATTACACACGTGAATATATATGCAAAGAAAAAAGTTTCTGTAGTGAAATAATAGTTGTTGAATTCACTCTTCTGCCTCAAACAGTGTAATAAGAAAATATAAATAAGTAAATATGGAGGAAGATTTCCAGTCACAAACCACAGAGTGAGAACCCAAGCCAAGCTTGATGGATGCTCACTATGAGAGGAAAAGGCAGGATGATCGGTTCAAAGCCATCCTTAACTACAGAGTAATACAAAGGTAGTCTGGGTTACATGAAACCCTGTTTAAGAAAGCCCAAACCAAGACATAGAGAGTGACACACACACACACACACACACACACACACACACACACACACACACAGAGAGAGAGAGACAGAGACAGAGACAGAGAGAGAGAGAGAGAGAGGAGAGAGAACAAAAATGATCCCAAGACCCATGAAAAAACAAACTGCCTAAAACCTAAGAAAAAGTTTAGAAACAGCCATAGGTGAGAAACAGTGTACACGCAGAGGAATGTATGATTGCCATTTCTCAGCAAACATAATACAAGTTAGAAGACAATGAGGTATGCCTGTAAAAGATTTTTGAAGGAAAAATAATGAATTTAGAATTTTTTCTTATCTTCTTTCCGTCCAGACAGGATCTCATGTGGTACTAGGCTCATCTCAAATTCACAGTTCATCTTGCCTCCTGCCTCTACCTTCCAAATGATTATAGGGGTACACTATCATGCTCAACCAAACTAGAATTCTATACCCAGCAAAAATAACTTTCAAAACCAAAAGCTGAATGGACTCACCTCTGGTGATTCTGCACTGTAGATATGTTTTAGTCAGAAGAAAATATTAGAGAAATTATACTAGATAAAAATGCAAAGGCTGGAGAGATGGCTTAGAGGTTAGGAGCACTGACCTTTCTTCCAGAGGTCCTGAGTTCAATTTCCAGCAACCACATGGTGGTTCACGACCATCTATGATGAGATCTGGTACCTTCTTCTGTACACTGTATACATAGTAAATAAATCTTTAAAAAAATGAAAAGGAATGAATGATACTAGGGTTGTTTATTTTTTAAACTTTTTAAAAACAAAAACAGAGTTTCTCTTTCTCCTGCCTTAAAATTATTTCTTTCCTGGAACATAAAATTAATAGGTCTGGAACCGGTGATCTAAGATGTCCTCTGATATGGTATCAGGCAAATGACGGAAGACAATTGTTTACCTCTCTGGAATTCAGTTTTCCTCACCTGTCAAATAGGAGATGACAATTCCCAACCTGTTTTGCAGTGTTGTGAAAATAAAAGAAACTAATAAGCAATAACATCCTCTTAAAAATTTAAAGTAACAAATAAATAAAAATTGAAGTCATATGTAAGCATCACTAGCTATATAGCTTCTTCAAATGCCACCAAGGCTCATATACCAAAGGCTTGTTTTCCAGCGTGTGGGACTCTTAGAGGTTTTAGGGACTCACATTCCTTCTGCTTCAGAGTCCAGCTCTGTGGAGATACTAAATAAGAGATTAATTAGGAAAAAACAAGGCCTGAGAGGGGGCAGCAGAGGAAGGAAAGAGAGGAGAGTGAGTGGAAAAAGTGAGGCTAGCAGAAAAGGAAAACATGACCTGTTTGCATGGTGGGCTGGGGAGAGGCTGGGCTAGGGGTTTCAGTGGGGAGTAAGATATGTCATAGAAAAAGATGCTCTGAAAAGCTGAAGTTTAGGTATGCTGTCACTTAAAATAATTGTTTATTTTATTTTTGTGTATGTGAATATATGCAACATGTGAAGTTGCCTATAGAGGCCAGGGAATGGTATCAGATTCCCTGGAGCTGGAATTACAGGTGCTTGTGAGCTGCTAATGTGGGTGCTGGAAATGATCCCAAGTCCTCTGCAATCTCAGGGAATGCTGTTGAGTGCTGAGTCATCTCCCCAGACTCTGTTGCTATTTTAAAAGAGATTAAGACACATACTGGATTCTTGTAGGTTTTGTTTGCCTTCTGTCGTCTTAACCACTGTCCTGCTACTGTGAAAAGACAGATGACCAAGGCAGTTCTTGGTATAGAAAACATTTAATTGGGGGCTTGTTTACAGTTTCAGATGCTCAGTCCATTATCATCATGGTGGGGAGCACAGTGGCAGGAATAGCCAGGAATGGTGCTGGAGAAGTAGTTGAGGGTTCTATATCCTGATCTAAAGGCAGAGAGGGGGAGGAAGAGAGGAAGAGAGAAACTGGGCCTGGCATAAGCTTTTGAAACCTCAAAGCCCAGCACAGTGACATACCTCCTCCAGCAAGGCCACACCTCCTAATCCTTCTAATCTTTTCATTCTCTGGGACTAAGCATTCAATTATATGAGCCTATGAGCACCATTCTTATTCAGACCATCACATCTGCCTTTTGAAGCTGATTATATTTGGCTCTAGATGGGGCATCTTTGAAAGTGACACTATATAGAACAGTCTGGCTCACAGGAGGAGACAGTTAAATAATCTGAACTTTTCTAACAGCCAATTTATAAAGGGTAAATAAAATAGATGCAACTAATTTTAATGATATATTTTATCCCAATATATTAAAAAGATTGTCATATCTAGCCTATAATTAAGATGTATTAATAAAATATTCCATACTGCCCTTTTCACAGTAAGCCGGAAGCCTGCTCAATAGCTTAGGTGCTTACTTTGCAAGCACAAGGAACTGAGTTCAATCTTTGGAGTTCACATAATCTGAACATGGGAGTGTGCATTCGTAAGCCCAGTGGTAGGGAGGCAGAGACAAGTGGATCTCTGGGACTCACTGGCCAGCCAGTCTAGCCTGCACAGCAAGTTACAGGTCATTTGAGAGTCTCTGATGCAGGATGTCTTTCTGCATGCTGTGAATTACCATTGGATGATAAAGGAACTGTTTTGGCCTATGGCAAAGCAACTAAGTGGCAGGTGAGAATTCCAAACTTAGATAAAGGAGAAGGTGGGGGCAGAGTCTAGAGAGACAAGATTCAGCCACCCAAGAAGCAAGATGTAAAGAAACACAGATAAGCCACGATCCATGTGGCAAGACATAGATAAATAGAAATGGGTTGAGTTAAGATGCTAGAGCTAGCTAGCAAGAAGCCTGAACCATAGGCTGAATAGTTTGTAATTAATATAAGCCTTGGTGTAATTATTTTATAAGCAGATGTGGGACCATGGGTAGGAAGATTCCTCTGGACTGCAGGCCCAGATGGGCCAGCAACTTCTGGCTACAAGACCCTGTCTCAACAAAAAATTGGATGATAGCTGAGGAATGATATTAGAGGTCCTCTGAGCACAACATATTTGTGCATACTCACACTCAATGGGTACATACACACATACACAGACATGAACTAAGAGCACACACAACAGTAACAATAACAATCATTAGCTGAGTCTCTTAGATGTGTGGTGCAGTCCCCCCTCATTTCCACTTAATATTAAAATTGCACAGTGGGGATCATTATAATCACATCCTACAGATGCAGAAACAGCATCAGAGAGGGTGAGTAACATGTTCAAGGTCACAGCTAGAAAGCAGTTAGTCTGTTGATATCCATTATATCTAAGTATCTTTGGCTAGCAAAGAGGCCAGCCATCCCTGAGAGGCTGTGTTCTAGGGTTCACTCTAGTGTCTAGTTAACTGAGTTGCTGTATTAAAACAGACAAGAATGAATATTCATTGTACAGCTGAGCCCACTGTGCGAGTGGGTGAGACCAAGGCAGCCTTGAGAAACTGAAGAAAGCTGCAAACTCAAGGCTGGAAACCAGGTTCACGAGATGCAATTGTTTTCAATGACACTTAGCAAAAAGCCACAGAGAACTGGCTGACATTAAAAGCAAAACAAGATCATCAGTTGCCACTCCCCCAACCTCATGATGATTGGAGAATTTCCACTTGACTGTGCTGAGAGTATCAGAACAGAGATGCTGGCAGTGCAATTCCCCATGTGGAAATGGCTTCAAGTGGCCAGTCAGCATTCGAGAGTGAAGTCACAACCTAGCTAGTTTGAGTCATCTGGGATCTTTATGCTCAGGCTCCATTTCCTATAGGGAGTAGGAGGGAACGAATCTCTACCCACCCAAGGGCTGCTGGCCTGGGACAGGGAGGTCCCATGAAGCTTATGGTAGGTATATCCCTTACCTTTTTGTCTGGAAACCATAGGAGTCTTTGGAATTATGATATCTGGGGGCCAGGGATTCATGGGTGGAGGCTCGGTCCCAAACCCTGCTGGCTATAAATACAGCCTGAGCAAGCCAGGCTACAGCATCTCCCTTGATTTCCCAAGCTTACAAGTCATTGTTTCCCCCAGAAAACTCTCCTCTAAAAGGCCATGAGAAGATCTTCACAGCATACAGGAAGATATCAAACATCAATAGCTCATGCCTACCATCCATACATCCACTTACTAACCCATTTACCAATCCTCCTATCCATTCACCAACTCTCTAATCCATATGTTCATCTATCCACTCATTCACTCACCCACATACATACATGTATCTATTTACTCCCTCATCCATCCATCTACCCATTCATCAAGCCATCCATTCACCCACACACCCATCCATATACAGACATTCATACAGACATATATACATACATATATCTACCTACACAATCATCCATCCATCTACCCATTCATCAAGCCATCCATTCACCCACACATCCATCCATATACAGACATAAATACAGACATATATACATACATATGTCTACCTACACACTCATCCATCAATCTACCCATTCATCAGTCCATCCATCCATTCACCGATCCACCCACTCTTTTCTCCATCTGTCTGTTTATCCACCAACTGCTCCCACACCTTCCTGTCATGATGGACAGTACTACCCAAAGTGTGATCCATTTTCTCTAGTGAAGCTTCACCTTCTACAGCTTCCATAATCTTCCCAGTGTTACAGACTGGGAACCCTTAAGTGTTCAAACACACGAGCCTGTGGGCGACATCTCATCTTCAAATTCAACCACAGCACAGGAGTTAGTTCATTGGAAAATGATTTGCCCCCCGGGAGAAGACAGACATATCTACAAAGGACAAGCAGGCTCCTCTTCAACTTCTCCTTGGCTCATGGGGATAAAAAGAGATGCTGGAGAGAGAGGGAGACAAAAGCTGGGTTCAGAAAATATCAACAACTACTGAGAAGTTTGGGGAGTCACGTACCAGCTGCCATCCTTCATTGGCACAGCTGAATATGTGGACACTTTCATGTCTGAAGCCAGATTTTTAAGTTGACATTCTCAACAGCTAGTAGGAATGGCACATATAAAACAAAACAAAAGAACCAAAAAACCAAGGGAGTTGACAAGGACTAGGGAGGAAGGAATCCATCTCTTTCTCCCTTATCATTTTCTCTATCTTTTCAGATGATGGAAGATCCAGATGCCTAACTCTATATCCATGCTGGGGGAAGGGCAGGCGTTTAAAAATAAATAGGTACCATAAGTAAGCTAACTTCATTTCTGAGTTTATTTTTTAAGCCAATTATTTTGAGTGCATGCACCTATATTTAGAGGCTCACGACCCACTAGATTCGGCAATCCTGTAAATAGAACTGCACGAACAGAGAATACTACGAAGCACAATGCCAGCGCTCACTGGTTGTAATAGGGAGCAAATAAAGGCTGTGCACTGTGGACCTGTGGCTGCAGTGCCACACGCTGCATAGCAGACCGAAGGACTGTTATTGTTGCTTGTGTGTGTGTTCACATGTGTATATATGTGTGCATGCAGGTACATGTGCATGTGTACATGGCAACCAGGGGTGTCTTTCTCAACCACATCGAACCTTTATTTTTTTGAGATGGGTGCTGTGTGTGTGTGTGTGTCTTACTGAACTTGAAGCTCACCAATACAGGTAGGGTGGTAGTTCACCAGGCTGAAGGGATCATTCTCCTCCACAGTTCTCAGGTTACAGATATGCTGCTGACTCAGTGTTTTCTGTGGGTGCTGGGGATCCAGGTCAGGTCTTCATGCCTGCATGCTTATCACTTTATGAATGGAAGTATATTCTGAATACTGTAAGAATGCTTCGTAAGTCTTGGCATGGATGTCAGCGTGGGCTAAGTCACAGTGAGTGAGTGAATGCAAATTCTTTCTGTGAGGGATGTGTGCCTGAAGAACTCATTTATAATACCTGCATAAATCAAGACTAATTCGCCCACAGGAATGAAGTCAGGATTGGCATAACCTAGTGTTGTACAGTATGTGAGACTTGGGTCTTTCCCTTTGCCTGATTTCTACTTTAGAGAATTCAGAGTAGCAGGAAGCATGACTTCATATCTTTCCTTTTAAAGGAATACTGCAGAGCTGGAGATCCAGGGTTGAGTTAGTTACTTTCTGTGACTGTGACAAACATGGTGTGTGTGTGTGTGTGTGTGTGTGTGTGTGTGTGTGTGTGTGTGTGTGTGTAAGCAGCTTAAAGGCCAAAGGGTTCATTTTGATTTACAGTTTTCAAGGTTTCACCCGTAGTTGCCTAGCTCACAGACAGTGGAGAAGAAGGATTGGGAGAGGTAGAGAGAAAGGGAGACACACTGAGAAATAGAAAGAGTCAAAAGAAAGAGGGGGAGGGGGGGAAGAGAGAGGAGGGAAGGATGGAGGGAAAGAAGAGAGGGAAAGAAGGAAAGGGGCGGGGAGGTATGTGGTGTTTATGTTTGTGTGTATGGGTCTGTATGTTTTTGTATGTGTCTGTTTCTGTTTTTTTGTGTATGTGTCTCTATGTGGGGTTTTTGTGTGTGTCTATGTGTGTGCGTTCTTGGGTTCATACGTGCCTGTGTGACATGTATGCAGAGGCCAGGGTTTTCTATCATCCCAAGAATGCTATTTAATTATCAGAGCCCTGATAATCCACTAATTCTCAGTTGTTGGATCTACCAGCTGTAGACTAAGTCTTTTGTGTGAGATTTAGTGGAAGACACTTTACTTTATATCTAAAGCATAGCTAGAGTATTTATTTTAATAGTTGGCCAAACGTTTTAGAAAGATTTATTTGGCACGTGATTTTAGTCCCAGCACTTGCGAGGTAGATAGAGGCAGGAAAGTCTTTTTGAGTTTGAAGCTAGTCTGGCTACATAGACAGACTATATAAAAAAACAACAACATATTCATTATTTTTATTGTATATATATGTGTGTTTTGTCTGCCTGTACAAAGGTGAACAATGTGTGCAGTTCCTGCAGAGGCCAGAAGAGGGTGTTGCATTCACTGGACCTGGAGTTACAGATGTGAGCCAACACATGGGTGTTGGGAACTGAATCTGGATCCTCTGCCAGAGCAGCAGGTGCTTTTAACCATTGAGCCATCTCTTCCCTTACCCAAACCTTTGATTGATTGATTGATTTGGCATCTTCAGAAAGCCATGTCCATGCATACTTAGCTTAACAAATGATCTTAAAGGTGATGAGTGAGGTCAAGCGGAACTGCAGAAAGGGTCCTCAAGAACAGACAGCTTTGCCCCGTTAGTATATAAAAGGTACTTTCAGATTTCTGGGTGAATGATACCTGGTAAGCAAGCAAGTACTGTGTCTTGAATGTGGCTTGTGTCTTCTGAAAACATTGAAGTTGATCCCTGCGATGTTCAATTTTAATTGTCAACATGACATTTCAGGAATCACCAGGGACAAGAGTCTCAGTGAAGAATTTTCTACACTGGGTTTTTCTCTAAAGGATTGTTAATTTTCCCCATTGAGACGGTTTCACTAAGCCCAGTGTTGCTTTGAACTCCTGATCTTGCTATTCTTCCAGTGCTGGGATCACAAGTGTGTTGTAGAATATTATTTTAAGATGTGTTTCATTTGTTTATGCTGTGAAACATTTGTTTAATGATGTGGAAATGTATTGCATTTTTTTTTATGTTGCATTTGTTTAACTCTGTGAAGCTGGGTTACTGTGCCTGCCTGAAACACCCGATTGGTCTAATAAAGAACAAAACCAACCAACAACCCAAGTGAGGTGCCTCCACACCCAGCACTGTGATGCTGTTACTAGGAACAGAAAATAGGTCTAAGGCAACAAATATTCTGGTTGTCAAAATCAAGACCTTCTTACCTGTTACTCCACTGCCAGTCTGAACTGGCTTCAAACAATGAATCAATTATATACGATGAAATTTAGTAAGGATAGGAATAAAATCCTGTCTGAAGATGTTCACTGTAATATGGCCACCATAATATGTCCACTGTAATAGTGCTTATGTGGAAACACTGGGAAGCAATGTGTCATTTCAAAAGATTGTAATTTCCACTAGAGCTAGATTTGAAATGCACAGGACAGCAGCTGAGATGGGCATATTCTACCCATAGAGGGATTATAATTACACATTAGATAAATGAATACAGCTGAAGGGACATTTCCACTCTTTGAAGTCATATTCTGCTATTAAATAGTGGGGTTGGTTAGGGCAAATCCTTTAACTTTCCTGTGCCTTAGATACCTGGTCTATGATTTAGAAGGTTTGAATTCAATGCCCTCTGGTGTCCCTGTTTTGTTTAAAATATTTATGACTCATATAAAGAAATTACACATCTTTCTAGCTTTCTGGTGTGAACAGAATGGGCCTATTTAATGAAGAAACTGTGTCTTGGGGGATTTATAAACACAGCCACTATCATATTTTCAGAATTTCTTCATCATACGGTACTTCCTGTATTACATATTTTTAGAAGTCAGTATGAAATGTGTAGCAGATGGGGAGAAAAGTAGAACCCTCAATCCCCCTCAAATGACTTGCTGTATTTGAGGGAGATTTAGCTGTCTGCTCCCAAAGCATTTTATTATGGAGTAACACAAAACAGTTCTCAAGTCATTAGGGTGCTTTATCCACAAATGCCCAGGAATAATTTCAAATTAAGGTATGGCTGCTTGGAGCACTATTCAAACATTCTGCTCTGGGTGAGGCCAATTCTCATGCAGGGGGCAAATGTTCAACACACTGATTCCGTCATTTCTGCTTGAGTAAAAAACAAAAAACAACACCTGTCCTCTCTCCAAAATTAAAAAAAGAAGTTCTTACTCAGTTCACGAACCTCTTTCTGATTTTGTATTTCTAATGATGGGGCGGGTTGGGAGAGGTCAAAATACACAGTAGCTGGGCATGATGAGATATGCTTGTGATCATGGCACTCGGGGGTGGGGGGTCCGAGCAGGCTTTGTGCAAGTTCAAGGCTAGCCTGGGTTACATAATGAGACTGTCTCAAAGGACATTCATATACTTACAATGGATCTAAGATGTCTTAATTGTACATCTAAGAAGTGGGCTTTAAACTCATAAATATAAGTCTCCTAGTCAACCAGGATCCCTCTGAAATGCCCTCAGCTATCCAGAACCTTCTAGGAGTTTGTAAATTCTTTGTTTAGAATACTTTCTGGGTCATGTGGGGAGAAGTGGCTAAGGATAACAGCAGCCTTCATAGACACCCTTCCAAGATTCAGCATCAGGACCCCAAAGGGCCTCTGAAACCCCCAATGTACTGTGTGAGTGTGTACATCCACACATCTATGGTTGCAAAGCTGAAACTTAAAATTGACAGCTGGGCACCATCATGGGTGGAGCTTTGCAGTTTAAATCCAGCTAACACAGGAAACCTCACCGGCTTGAAGATGGATAACACTGACAGATTGATAACGCTTTCTCATCTCTTCGGGTGGGGTGTGTGGATATTCTTAGATGGTGCAGCAATTAATTCCACCAATGAATGATATCCTGGCATGCTAACCCTTCCAGTAGCCAGTGTTCCCCAACTTCTTAGAGGGACAAATATATGTGTGGGAGGTGTTTGGCTGTTCTGAGAGTTTAGAGTGTGAATTGCCTCATTAGAAGCCCGGGGAACCCCTCTAAATAGTGGGAGGAAAGAGTACAGGAGTCAGAAGAGGTGAACACACCAGGAGAACAGCCCATTACATCAACTAAGCAGGACTCTTAGGAGCTCAGAACCTGCAGCCTGCATGGGTCTGCACCAGGCTCTCAGTGTAGATGTTATGGCTGATAGCTTGGTGGTTGTGTGGGACTGCTAATCGTGAGAGCATGTGTGTACTGACTTTTGCCTGTTCATGGGGCTCCTTTACCTCCTATCAGGTTGCCTTGTCTCATTGTTACTTATTTTGTCCTGTTTGGCTTGTTGTCTCCCGGGAGACCTGCTATTTTCTGAACCAAGGGAGGAGTAGATCTGGGAGAGAGGGGATTGGGGGTGGGGAGAAGTGGAGGTAGGTGAACTGTGACCCGGATGTGGGTTATGAGACAAGAATCTGGTTTTTTTTGTTTGTTTGTTTGGTTTTTTTTTTTTTTTTTTTTTAGCAGCCTGCAGGTGTTAGACTTTTGAGAATTCTCTTAGCTATTCTGATTGTTCAAGTAAAGTTTTTTTTTTTTTAAAGATTTATTTATTTATTATGTATACAGTATACAGAAGAGGGTACCAGATGTCATCATAGATGGTTGTGAGCTACCATGTGGTTGCTGGGAATCAAACTCAGGACCTCTGGGAGAATAGTCGGTGCTTTTAACCTCTGAGCCATCTCTCCAGCCCCCTTCAAGTGAAGTCTTATTTCCAGCCACTTTGAAAATTTAAAAAATGGTTGTACAACAGCTGGAGATTCAGCTCAGTCTGTAATGGACTCATCAAGCAAGCATGAGGATATGAGTTCAAAACACGCTCTTATATTAAAAAAAAAAAATCCAGATGCAGTGGTTTGTAATGTAATTCCAGTGAAAAAGAGGTGGGGTAGAGGATGCCTGGGGTTTGCTGGCCAGCCAGCCTAGCCAAATTGGTAAGCTGCAGGTTCAATGACTTTGCTCAAAATAATAATAATAATAATAATAATAATAATAATGAGCTGGAAAGATGATTTGGCAATTAAGAACATTAGATGCTCTTCTGGAGGACCCATGTTCAATTCCCAGCATCCTCACAGAGGATTAAACTACTGTAACTCTCATCCTAGGGGATCTGATGTCCTCTTCTGGCCTCCATGGGCACCAGATACACACACACAGTGCACAAATATAGATGCAGACAAAACACCTGTACACATAAATAAAATTAATAGTAATAAAGAATAAGATGGAGAGCAACTGTGGACCTCTGATTCACACGTAAACATACTTCTTCACCCACACATACATGTGCATGTACACACATGAATCAAACATATACACACACACAGTTGTATGTGCTATTTTCTGAGACCACCTGCTTGTAGTTGGCCTCAAGCATTACTCACCATGACAAATCACCTAATTCATCAGATTCGGTTGGTAGTAAATGACCTCTGCCCTATGTCCCAATAATCTCTCTCCTCAAATGCTGACTTGGCTCTGAGAGGACGACATATTGTGACTTCAAGGTGATCCTGAAAGCAAGACCTGAGGAAGGTAACATGAGCCAAGCAGGACACTGAGGTGGACCCTTGGGAGGGACACTGGGAATCATCCATCCAGGACAGATGCACCGTTACTGTTACAGTAACACTATGACCCAGGATAGGAGCTAAGGGATGCAGCCTGAGATTCCTAGGTGACAAAGGTGCCTTAGTGGGGTGGTGACAGAGGTTAGATCTACTACTGTTGTTGAAGCTCAGGTTTAAAAAAATAGAATGTGATCTCTCAGGGCTATGGGGATGGCTTAGGGTAAAAGGCCTGCTGTGCATGCCTGGAGACAGAAACTCACCATGAAAAGGACTAGAAAATCTTTTGGGAGCATTACTTCCTCTTTATCAGAGATGACAGATGCCTAGTCACTTGCTTTGGGTGTGTGCTACAGATTCATCTGCTGGAACTATGGGCCCTGGGATAGTGGCAAAGCCTTTTAAGAGGTGAGACCTAGTGGAAGATAATTAGGTCCTAAGGGGCATCCTGCTCTGCAGATATTAATGTAGTTCCCATAGGAACTGGCTATTTCCCAGGACAAGGGTTGTTATGAAGAACAAATTTAGCCCTCCACTGCTCCCTTCCTGCCTTGCCATGTGATCCCCACCTCACCCTGGCTGCATACAGCTGCTTTTCTTTTATTATAATAGAAAAGAGGTTCACAGGGTATGTGTGTATAGGGGACTGGAGTGGGCACCTAAGCAGTGCTGACATCAACCCCAGAAGATGAGTTTTAGTGTTTGTTGGGTTGTCACCCCAGGATATAGCACAGGTGGGCAACACTTCGTCACAAAGTGCAACTTTATTTTAGTATTTGGCAACTTCTAAAAATGGCCAGGTCTTAGTCACAAGTTCTATGGCTGGTGACAGGGGCCCTTTGCTCACTAGTGGCTTTGCCGAACACGAAGAAATGTCCCATCAAAATGAAGGCATGTGTGAAGATGGCGATCTGTTGATACTCTAAAACCAGACAGAAAACTGTACAGATATGCTACTGTGGGTTAGAAAGAGGCTGAAATGTTCCAGGACTGCCTGGGGCAATGGCTCACTGGGAAAGGGCTACTGTGCAAGCTGCCTAGACACTTGAGTTTAGATCACTAGCATCCACAGTTAACAACAACAGGAGGGCGTGGTCATGCACATGCTTCTAACCTCAGGCAGAGACAGAGGGGCCCAAGAGCTTGCTGGCAAGCCAACCTAGCTAACTGGTGATCTGGAGGCTCTGTCTCAAAAGGTAAAATGTCTTCTAGAGGATCCATGTTTGGTTTCCAGAGCCTACATTAGGCAACTCACAACTTCCTTGTTACTGGAGCACCTGGGACCTGATGCTTTCTTCTGACCTCCACAGACAACTGGGCATAAAAACACAGACAAAATACACATTACAAAAAATAAAGGAGTGAGATTTAGCAAGAAACACACACACACACACACACACACACACACACACACCCTCTTCTATGGTTCAGTGCTTACACAACACACAATGCTTATCTCCAATGGATGCAACTCAGTAATTTTTATTGCAACTGGAAGACAATACATCACAGAAACTTTATGGTAGGTTTGGGGAAGTGTTATTTACAATAAATGATGAAGTAGTTTGTCTTTGGCAATATGATTACACATGAAGAACGCAAAATGCTGTATGGATCCCTCCCAAGCAACACCAAGTCCCCCGAGCTTGGCTGATGTCACCATCTCCACACCGCTGCTTTAGGTAAATGCAAACGCCACCAAACATCACTTTCTTTCTCCTTTATGATTCTCCCCTTCTGTTCATGATATTGGCAGTTTCATACAGAAATACAGAAAAAAATTGGCTTCTGAAGAAATTATTATTATTACTCTTGTAAATTAATTTGGCCTTGTAGATCTGTTGACCCAGAAAGGTCGAGTGACCCTAAGATTCAGCCACAAACCTCTTGGTCTTCTCATTGCTTTATCACTGTGGTTTTGTTTTCTGTAAAATTAAAACAAAACTCAGAAATGTTACAGAATCAGAGTATTAAAAAATGTCATGTAGCTGTTTCCCAGACATGCACAGACACTTTCCCACTCCCATGTCCACTATGGCAGTACAGGCAGTGAGGGTAATGGTGTGGAACTGGCTGAGCCAGCAATGGCCTTGGATGATTTTAACACATACTCAAAAAATGGTAAATGTGTCCATAACAGAAAGTGTGCTGTTTCCTCTAAAACAGGGGAAAAGGGGGGAAGGGGAGACCAGGTATGAGAAGATAAAATACAATTTCTAGGTTTGACAGGATTACCATATCGAAGTCTTTTGAGAATCCAATATGGAGTATTGATTATTTGCAAAGGGGTGGAGAAGGCATATTCTCCACTTTTGCAAATGAAACACAGTGGAGAAACACTGCTGTATAGATCTCAAATAAAGAGTCTTGATTTCAATACTAAGGAGATAGGAAGGGTACTTGTGAGCATCCCACAGCAAATCAGAAATGATCATTCCACAGCAGTCTAATTCCAGAAGCGCAACAGCACGAGGCAGCACCATAGACATATCCATTTCGGCCATGAAAAGGTGGATCGTTTTTTTTTTAAATGGTGTTTTCCTTCCTTAATTTTTGGTCAGTGAAGCTAGCACTTGTTTGCTGAAGGGTGGAAGAGTGAGCAGGTCACACCCATTATTCATGATAAAAGCAACCGAGTGGACAAGTCTGTGCTTAATTCAAGAATAGCCAGCAGGGGGGAGGGGGAGAGGACGCTGGGAGTTAGCCATCACGGCTGGCGCGCTCTCAAACAGAGAGGGGTTAACAGATGAATTCACAAAGGTGGGCAGGTCTATACAGAACACTGAATGCCGTGTGTAACTCCTCATGACATCCCAAGAAACAGGAACACCACACAATGTATATACTTTGATTTACACATTCCATTACAAAGGAAAAATAATAATAATAATAAAAAAGAAGACACCATTACAATTCTGTAACTGTGTTAACTGCAATAGAAACCGAGGTCTAGTCTGACAGGTAACTAAAAAGGATTTATCACGTAGGTTATATAGCAAAAGTGTTGATGTATATTATATATAGTAGTATAAATAATAAAAAAGTATTATTTAAATTAGATCACAGTGCTGCATCATGTGCCTAACAGTGTTTGATAGAGTACTGGTGGGCTGGGACCTACAACACAAAGGACTGAACTGTCAACACTGGCAAGTCACAATCAAGAGGGGACATACGTTCCAATGTTTTCTTTTGGTGGCAAATAATAGTAAAATTAAAAACAAAATTTCTAAAGATGAAAGAAAAGGACTTCTTTATAGAAACAAAGAAATTGCAACATCTGGGCAGCTGTGATCCACCAGAAAGAAATGAGTCCCAACCTGAATAAGGTTTGAAAGGGGAAGAAAAATCACACTGAATTTAGTCTAATCCTATATATGAGAAAACCTCGCATGTAGGTCATTTGTCCCTAACTCTGGCATCATGTCTAGCCTCCTCCGCCCTAGGCTGAAGGTCCCAGAGTGGCACCATTGAAACCCAAATTGGTGGCTTGGGGTGCTGAGCATGGGCCTGATGTGTTGGACTCTTAGGCTAGGCACCAAAGCCATTTTCTCTTGCCTGGGCACCACTGACTACAATATTCCTTCTAGAATGTTCCATGGTAGGAACCACTATGAACAGAAAGCACTAGCTGAATAACTTTACAAGAAAAAAAAAATCTATTCTTGGGAAAGGGTACCAACCGATTCCTTCTTAAAGACCCAGCCAGAGATGGAGGCCAGCTTCTTGTCATCCTGACCACAATTTCCTTACACATGTGGGGTTTGGTTCAGCTTTCGTTTCAGAGAGCAAGCTGTACCAAAAAAACTCTTGAAAAATACACTGACTGAAGAGGGGAAGTAGGAGCTTGTGATATATCAGAAAGAAAATCTATGATGCAAACCCTTTCCACAAAGTACTGGAGAAAGAAGAAAGACAACCAAGAGTAGATTAAACGTCCATGTGTATTTCACCTAAGAAAAGATGGCCACTGTCTCTCCTCTTAAATGCGTCCAAGGGCCAACAGCCAGTGGTTGTAATGCCACGGTGCTGATGTGTTCACTGTTGTTTCCAAAGCATCTGTAAATATTGCTATAGTTCCCCGTTTCCCCCTCCCCCCTGCCCCATGTGAGTACATGAGATCCTGGAATGACACATGAACCACAAAGAAAGAACACCACGCCTCGTTAACAATGCTCAGGCGATCTGTCAGACTAATGGATACACAGGCTAGATTGAAAGCTAAAAGAACACCTGACGTTTGGGAAGAAAGTCCAAGACTAAGGTGAATTACACTTAAGCAAAATATTCTTTCACAAATAGGCTTGTGCTTAAATTCTCTACTGCTCTTGGGGGAGGGGAAAGAGAGGGTGCCTCCTGCCCCTTGGCTTGTTAAGAACACGGACAGCCTCATTCGGCAGACTTTGCTACAAACGTCCACATACACATTGATAACTTTGTTTTCGCCTCAACAGTCAAAATACAGAGTTAAACACAATTGAGCCATTGTTTTGGTTATGCATAATGTGTATGCCTCCCAAAACAGAAGGAAAATAGAAAAAAGTACCCTTTTACTAAAGTTTTCCCAACAAGTCTTCCAGAAAATTCCAACAAAGGCGCCAAGGGAGGCTCAGGAAAATAACACTTAGAAAGCTGCCCGATGAGGTATTTATGCAAAAGAGTGGTTCTGAGGTTCAGAACGCACTTGTATAAGATAGTTTTCTGGATCTCAGAGAGACCAGAAAAGTAAATCACACACACTGCATCTTGTTATCTCTGAAAGAGGCTTCTGCCCCTTCGGAAAAATGAAACGAGGGGAGACAGCCCACGTGGGGTTTTCATTGGAAGAAGTCCCCTGCCAGAAACAGTGCCAAGTGCTTACCTTCGCCTTTGCTAGAGGTCTGAGTCCCACCATCTTGGGGGGGGGGGAAGGGTGGTCTTTTGGATTTGGTGACAAGAGAAATCAGAGTGTGGTTCAGGTTCCAGAGCTGTGGATGGCTTGTGGGGTGCCAGAGGTTTGTGGAGAGGGATCGGAGGGAGCACTGGAAAAACCACACCTGTGCGCTCATCTAACCTTGAACCCCCACTGCTGGGAGAGCCCAGGCCCAGGGACAGGAAGAGGTAAGTCTAGCTTGCCCTAAAGAGGGAGGTCCCCTCCCAACTCTTCCTGAAGCTGCCTTCAGGTTAGGTGGGGAAAGATAACCTGTCTTTCCTTCCAGGTTGATGCAGTTGCCACGGTACCTGGTCCTGACAGGTGGACCCAGCTTTAAAGGCCCAGTACTGCCCTGTTTCAGAAGTTCAAAGTCACCTCAGTTTTTTCTCTCTCCCAAACATCTGACCCTGAGCCATGGTCATGTTTTTGTTTTTGCAAGCTCCCTCCATCTGGATGGTAGACCATATTGTTTTAGGGATTTCTCTTTAGACCTCAAGGAAAAACAACTTTTTGGTGAAGGTAACTGGAGTTTCTGGCTTGTGTGACATGGTCTGGTTGTTACTCAGCTCTCACTATCTAGGTGGTCTTAGTCCCAGGGCGGTTACTGCTGAAGAGGCCGAGACGGCCAGCCCCTCTCTCACTGCGAAATGCCATTGCTGCAGTAAAGCATGTAGGGCTGGCTCATCTGAGCCCATTACCACTTACTTCCTCCTACCCATGTACCCCATCTCTTACCCTCACCTAATAAGGCCCATTAGCATGGTTCTCCTTCTTCTGGCAAATTTGCATAATTATTCACTGCCTTTTTCCTAGAACCGAATCACGGTAATGAGTTTTCTCAAGTAAGCTTCCCATAATTCTCTTGTTTCTATCATACACACTACTAAGTTTACCCTCAAATTATTGCGTCATGTTAAAGACATACAGACAAAGGGAAGGACACACTCTTGAGTAGAGAATCAGAGGGGTCGGGGCTGAGTGCGGACAAGGCAGTATAGAGCTCAACCATCCAAGCCCTACCAGAGTATGAAGATAATTTATATTGCAGAGTTAAGTTCCCCAACAGTCAGAGTTTGTCCCTGAAGAAAGTTAAACCTTAAACACCTGCTTCAAAAAACCAAAACAAAATAACAACGGAAAAAGAAGAAAAAAAAAAAAAAAGGAAAAGAAAAAAAAAAAAGAACGAAAGAACCTCTAAGCCCAAGGGCTTAAAAATTAGAGGCATAGCCTTCTCTAGTTTCTATATTTATATGAAAATAATTCATGCTTCATGCTAAATACATTATTTACCTTACAAGAACTTTGTTATTTTTGAATAAAAAAAAAGTTTGTTTTTGTGGGTTTTTTTTTCTTTTTCTTTTTTCTTTAAAGGAATCCATGCATTGTGGATCAGAAATTTCTGCTGGCTACACTGGCTGAATATGAAAAATCACTGATTTTTTTTTTAATTTTTATTTTTTTTTTTGCAAAAAATGAATCCTGACATTAATTGCAAACCCTTTTTGAGGGCAGTATAGGAGTTGTATTGTTTGCCATATTTTTGCTTTATGTGTCCATCAATGTACCTTTAATCTTTTAAAAAGACACCACAATACTAATGGCAGTTTCTGTAGCCCCCCCACCCCAACTTGGATCAGATTGTTTTGACAGGAAAGAATCTGTACCATTTTTCCTTTCCTAACAGCTACTGTCGTGTCTTGGGCATGATTGCTTTTCACTTGGGTAGTTTAGAGGACACAGCCTGTTTTCTACATCAGCCTAAGTCTCGTGTGTGCATGTATGCATGTGTGTGTGTGGCGTGCACATGTGCGTGTGCACAGGGCCAACCTTCAGGCTTATGGCTTTTGAAAAGTCTTCTTAATTTAATATAGAGCAGAATTCAGCGGTTAGCAATGGGTTTCAGAACCTTCCCTGTCTCTCTTTAGTCACTGACACATGATGTACATGAACAGGCTGGTAGTCAACTTGTGAGATGGTACCAGGGTCATGCTTAAGAAACACAGAAGACTGGCAGCCAAGCCCTGGACTTGCTCCATGGCAATGCCATTGGCGTTTCTGGCACAGTGGGATGCCAGGGCCAGAGCACGGAGTTATTGTTAGAGGATATTGTTCCAAGGGGGAACAAGGAACTCTTCAGTCTCTGCAATTTCTCCCCAGTTTCACTCTAAACACAACTGACTTTTTAAACCCAAGGGCTGGCCTGGGCGTGATGATTCTGCATGCATGCCTCCTAGGTGGCGCAGGAGTGTTCCTGTGACATCTATGTTGACATCCCTGTGGGTTCAGTCACAGGTTTCTGACAGGCTGCAGGAAGCAATGGTTAATTTTGGCTTTTTTTTTTTTTTCTCTTTCGGTTTTTGTCTTCAGATAAAAGAAAAAGCTTTTGTAAAACGGCTGAGTGTCAATATGAGTTCTATGGCTTCAATCTCCTTTAAACATAAAATTCTTAAGGGTCCAAAACATAAGGGTGGGGGCAAATTAAAAAAAGAAAGAAAAGAAAGAAAACCAAACCAACAAAAGGAAAAAAGAAAAAGAGAAAAAGAAAAAATTGCTGATATTGCCACAAATCATTAGAAATCTCCTGACATGCTGAAACCAAATGGCCATAAGTTCAAAACAAATCAGAGACTTGTTTCAATTTTTTGTGGTTTCCTTTTGCTCTTTCTGCCCCTTTGCCGTCCGATTGGTGATGTTGTTCAAACAGGACCGAAT
Source organism: Sigmodon hispidus (assembly GCA_004025045.1). Lineage (NCBI taxonomy): Eukaryota > Metazoa > Chordata > Mammalia > Rodentia > Cricetidae > Sigmodon > Sigmodon hispidus. Next base: position 115,848 of record PVIH01002100.1, read on the forward strand.
CCCTGCCAAGTGCAGGAGCGAACCGGCCGCCTCTTTCATCTCCTCATCGTCGCTCTCGGGGGGCTTTTCTGTGCGTCTCTTTTTGAGGGGCAGTGTGTCGCTGGGGACCTTCCTGGCCTTGGCAAAGTGCTGACGCTTCTTATGCTGGGATGCGTATCCGCTGTCCCCCAGGGCATCCTTGGCCTCCTTCTGGCTGGGTTTCCTATCATCCTCCTCCGTCTCACTGTGGCTCTCATGGCTCTGGAAGCTTCCCTCACTGCCCTCCTGGCTCCCCTTCGTGGCAAACTCGTAGTGGTCGTCGGCTGAGGAGGAGGAGATGGAGTCGCTGGTGGGAGATGTGCTGCGGGCATTGGACGACTTGGCACTACTGTAGTTATGATCCTCTTTGGGATCGCCACTGACCACCGGGGAGCCACATGGCGGCTCACTCTCAGTCCGCACCCGGCAACTGGTGATACTACTCCTGCAGACGGAGAGGAAACAACAAATTACAACTCCTCCAGGGGAGATTCAGGGTGGCTGGCCTCCCGGAAACATTGCTAGCGATTCCAAAACATGGCTGACAGGTGCATGAGATTGCGCTGGGAACCCCACCCTTGACTTTCCTGCTTCTCCCTCCCCACCTTCATCAACACTTTCATTTAACCCACGAATCTTAGCTGTCAAAACCATACTTTGAGGCAACGGCCAATCTTTCTTTTACACACTAGCCCCAGCACTGTGGAGTAAGACGCCACCAGCAGAGAGATGCCAGGCATCTTTGAGATGAAGGCAGATCCTTTTTGGGAAATGCTATACCAGGCGGCATTTGTCAGAAAGCTAAATACACCATGTAGCAAAGAGACCCGCCTTGTGATGACAGCTACTCACTCAGGCATCCTCTCTCTCATTCAACCTGCCCGATATTCCACTGAGCATGTAAGAGAGGGACATGGCTTCAGAGAGGACGCAGCGGAGCTGTTAATGATTCTAGCATCTAGCAAAACATAAGTCAGGGCTGGTTCATGGAGGAGAGTGCGGTAAGTTACTGTTTCCCCAGCTCCCATCAAAAGATGCCCTGCTGGGCCAACAGTCATGTTTCACTCCATCAAGTAGACTGTAGCCTCCTTATTCCACATGAGTCAGAAGTGAGTAGTACAAAGTTCGCTGACTTACTGAAGCCACATGATGAGACAGTTGGGATTGAAACCAAATTAGAAGAGGTGCTCAGCTACAGTACTTGGACCAGCTCTCTCCTGCAATTCCTAGAACTTTGAAGCTCTCCCAGCACCCATCACATCCTGGACATGTTTATGTTGTATATCTTGATGTCTGAGAGGCCACTGACCATCTCACTGTGAGGCAGGCAGAGGGACTGTGCCTGCCTCCTGCTGCCTTCCTGATGTGCCTGGCACAAAGCAGATGCTCAGGGAAGGTGGAAATCTGAGGGATGGATGAGGACAGGAGTTATGGGTTACTTATAGTCAAAGGAAGAAGGAATGGGAGTGTGTGGGCAGGGAACATGCTGGAAAAAAAGAAAAAAAAATGTCATTATGAGATGTGATGGTTCACCAGGCTGGCTCAGAGGAAGATTCTCTGTGGTTGCTTATTTTCCTAACTTTTTTTTTTTTTTTAAACTTATTTATTTACTTATTTGCCTTGGTGTTTGCTTGGAACTGGGAACTGGAACTACAGATAGTTGTTAGCTGCCATGTGGGTACTGGGAATCAAACCCTGGTTCTCTGGAAGAGCAGTCAATGCTCCCAACGGCTGAACCATCTCTCCAGCCCCTTCCTAACTCTTCTGTAGTAGGATTATGTTGTGCATTGTAAATAGCTGTTCTGCTTACTGGTTTAATAAAAATGCTGATTGACTGAAGGCAGACAGGAAGTGTGGGTGGGGCTACCAGACTAAGGAAACTCTGGGAACAGGAAGAGCTGAGTGAAGACACCAGGAGAAGCCAGCAGATGTAGAGGACAACTGTGCTGCTCTGAGAAAGGTAGTGAGCCACATGGCTGAACAGGGTAAGAATCATGGGTTAGACTAAGAGTGAAGAGCTAGCAAGTTATATGCCTGGGCCCTAGGTCAGTCAGCATAAAATTAATGTAAATGTCTGTGTGTTACTGTGGGTCAGTGGATCAGAACCTCAGGGCTAGGCTGGAAAGGCCAAGCCAGAAACTTTATTCAACACTCTCCTCTCCTGCCAAGAAGTTCTACTTTCCAGGGTCATGGTGTACATCTCCTGGAGAGTTTCATTTTCTTTCTGTAAGAAGGACCATGGAACTCAGCATTGAGATGAGAAGTCTTAGGATAGGAATCATCAAGGGCTTGCTTCAGGACACAGTTCTGAACTTTAGGGCCTGCCCCCGCCACATAGATTTCCTTTCTTGGCTATGCGTCGGGTTCCCAGCCATGGCTGGCAGAGATTACTGGGGATTAGTAGTACCAAGTACACATGACAAATGGGATTATGTGTATAATTAGCTCTCGATACTTATCAAAAGCAGAATAAAAACTCATGTCTCATCTATGTTTTTCTAGATCTTCTGTTGAGCATAGATACTGTGAGACAAAAAGCAAAATTCTATTAAAGCAGGAAACAGTTTCTTAAGGGAACCTAAATACATTTGGACAACTGAACTGGGCTATTGTTAGCTTTTAGCAAATCAATTCTGTTGTGAACCCTTATTATTATTATGTTTTAAAAGAAAACAAACCTCAGGTGTGTGTATGTGGGTGTGTGGGGTCAGAGGGCAACTTTATGGAGCCCTTCCCTCCTCACTTTGTGGGGGTTCTGGGGATCATGCTTGGGTTGTCAGTATTATTGAGTAAGTACCTTCATCTGCTCAGCCATCTCCCAGCCCCAAATCCTTATGTTCTGCAATAACCTGGGACTTGGGGACAATTTCAGTAGTGGAGGTCAGCAGATTGTGGCCCTTAGCTGAGCGGACACCAGGAGGGAGCAAACCAGGAGAGTGGATAGGAAGTGGGTCAATGGCCAACGGACTTAACTGTCTAGTTTAGTGGGTCTGGTTAAGGGGCGGGGTTCACTGTGCTTCCTCTCCCTGTTTTTCCTTGTAGGTATGCTTTTTGTTTTTCCTAAAGTTTTAAAGTAGATGGGAGTATGCCAGAATGGAAGCCATGAAAGACAGAGTTCAAGGTTGGTAATTTAAGAGTTTTAAGAGGATGCCCTCTTCTGAAGGAGAACCCATGCAGATAAGGGGAATAGAAAAGAGGGGTGTCCTATGGTCCTGGACTACCCAGAACCAGCCTGCCTATGATATGATCCAGCTTGTAACAACACCTAGTTCATCCTTCCAAAGATAAACAAAATCGAAGAGAATCCCCAAGCCCCTCCCATAGTAGAGTACTAGTCTTGCTAGTACCCAAACCTAGATGGTTCAGGACAGTGATGGTGCATGCCTTTAATCCTGGCACTTGAGAGGCAGAGGCAGGAGGATCTCTGTGAGTTCGAGGCCAGCCTGGTCTACAGAGAGAATTTCAGAACAGCCAGGTTTACACAGAGAAACCCTGTCTTGAAAACAAACAAACAAACAAACAAACAAATTCCCAAACTAGACAGTTCAACAGGAACTTTAAACATCTCCCCAAGTCCCTAGAAGAATGTGTCCTGTGCAGACAGGACACCAGTACAGACACTGTCAGAACCCTCTGGCCGAAGACAGGCGTATTAGTGTGCATTTAGGGCATGAGAACTGGAATACAGCTGGATCTCACTCTTACATGATGAAATTAACTTTCTCGGAGATTTCAGCATGGGTTTATAATCCATAAATTACACACCAAACTCTGCAGGGAGTGACAAGCTCCTTCACTTATTAATATCTTGGTATGAAATGACTCACAATAGTGTAGGCCAGGTGCTGCAGGGGGCTGTCACTACAGGACACCAGATGCTTTAAAGAAATCAGCCATCCTGAACTTGTCAGAAGGCCCATTTCTAACTACCGCCTCTGCCCCGAAACCAAGACCAACCCCCAGACTCCAAACCATTCATTCAAGTTAACATTTGACACAGCTGGAATGCCTGTAGTTTCTCAGCGTTAACTGAATTTATAAGTGATGATCTTCATGGTGACCACAGATTAGCATAAATGAAAGTCACTTGATTTTTCCAGGCCCCTAGGAGTTTAAGCCATAGGCCCAACAAAGGCACAAGCTTTCCATCTCAAACCTGGAAGTTGTCCACTCATGTCAACTACATGGAAAATAAAAAAAGTGAGACCTTATGGTAGCTCAAGACAAAAATGATCAGTATTTGTGGCTAAGGAGCCGAGATGTGGACCTGTGCTGATTACCGCTTTCCTTACAGTTAGTTATTTATTCCATTCTACTTAAATGTCATAGGCCACCGTGTCATTAGTTCTCAAGCTATGAGTCGTCAAAGACTATCAGAAAACAACAGTAGCAAAATTATAGTTGTGAGGTAGCAATGAAAATAACTTTATGGTTGGGGGGAATGTATTATGGGGGTCACAGCATTGGGAGGTTGAGAAACTCTGAGTTACCTGGTACCCATGGGATCTCTATATGTTTTAAACCTACAGGCTGTTATTTGGAAGAGTTTCCTGTGTGAGGCACTGACCTGACTGTGACCTCTTGCTAAGGGTGAAATGCAATAGAATTAACCTAAGAATCACAGAAGTGGGGGGTCCTGAGGCAGTGTGATGCTTTTCTACGAAAACAACCACTAGCAGAGAGACAGGGTCGAGAGATGCTTGGACTTTTGACCAGGTGGCAAAAAAGATACATTTAGAAGCAGCTTCCCTGATGTCAGATATGGGACAGCAACGGGTTTTAAAGGTATTTTGAGTTCACTGGGAAGTATATGGAGGCCTGGGCAAACTTGACAGCCTGAGTTTGATTCTTGGAACCCTGGTGAAATGAAAGAACCAAAGCTTACCTCTGACCCCTGAATGGGAGTCATATGCATGCACAACCCATTATCACACATATTTGAAAAAAATAGTACATAAAACCAGGGGTAATCTTAGTGACCCACAAAGACAAGCATGCACACATCCATCCTAACCTATAATTTTAAAAATAACTGGAAATGTGAGCAATGGGTGAATCAGGAAGCCAGGCTTTCCCTGGAACAAATACCTAGTCCTGGGGTAGCAAGAGCCCAGACTAATGTCGGAGGAATGGGAGAAGCAGGGGCAGGAAACTGATTTGTCAGCTTTCTGGATTTTATGGTCGCTCTAAGGGAGTTAACATGAACTCAGGCCCACCCATCATTCCCTCAGGCTTTCAGAAGTTTGAAAAAGCAAATCTTCTCTGCAAGAATGCACTTCAAATCCAACCACAGAGAATTCCAACTAATTAGCGTGTACAGAACTTAGGTTCATAATTTTAAAAACTATTAAGCACATGGGAAATACACTATTATAAGCAAGAGAAAGCAGAGAAAATACAGAAACCAAACTGCAAAGACTGTACATGTTGAGACCAGTTGATAGAGAGTATGAGGTTAGGATTTAAAACAAACACAAGAAGAGCCACAGGAAGTCAACAGTCCTGTAACCCTGGTGCTCAGGGGGCTAAGGCAAAGTATGGTGGCCAGCCTGGGCTATGTATAAGAACCTCTCTTATAGACTGGAAAATAAATGATACAATTGTAGCAGAGTATGGCTAAGAGGTTGGAATGATGGCGAGAGGGCTTGTCGGAATGTAAAACTGGGCTTTGGTGTGGAGGAGAAGGCTGACTCATAAGAGCTTGATCAACATCTACACAGAAACTGGGAGCTATGAAGTCCATAATCCCAGTGGGTGGGGAGTGGGGTGGACATGGGAGGATCTCAGAATTTCTAAAACAGACAGTCTAGCCCAACCCAAGTGCTCCAGGCTCCAAAATACCTGTGTGTAGATACAGAGGTCAGAGTTCAAAACTTAACCTATAGAGAGAGCTCAAGGTCAACCTTTATTGTGAGACTATGTCTCAAACAAACACGCACAAAAAAGTTTCACATAAGTTGAGCTGGACTTCAGAGGGGTAAGAAAAGCACAAGAAGATGAAACACCCAAACGAATGGCTAAGAATTTCCTAGATTAGGTGGAAGGTGCTCGTTTTCAAATTCAAAAAAACGAGTACATACTACTGGGACAAACAATGAAATCCACATCTGCCAATCACTATCAAATAAAAAAGGTAAGCCAAAAAACAAACAATATAGGTCACACACACAAAAAAAACAAACAAACAAAGAAACCAACCAACTAACCAATACAACCTAAGCAGTTAGACCAAAACCACAAAGCATAGCTAGACACAGACAATCCAACCTAAACAATCAGCCAAAGCCACAAAGCCAGGCACAGTACTGCTTCCTGGAAGTCCTAGCTCTGAGGACAAGGCAGAAGATCGCCAGCCATCTCAAGCCTCCAGCACTGGGCAAAGACGAAATATAAAAGTAGAAGAAGCAAACGCCACTGGGTAGGCAGAAGCATCAGCTGACTGACCACAGCAAGTGAGGCCAGCCAGAGTGGACAACATTCTCAAGGTGGAAGAGAAAACAGACCTTCAGACAGGAAACAGACACAGGTTCAAGGCATTAGCCACAAACTACAGGAACTTCCTAAGACCATGAAGATGACTTAAAATGAAAGGCCTGGCATGTTGGAAGGAATGACTAGAAGGATGCCGGCAAATGGCCAATGAAATGCACAGTTATGATCAATGGGCTTAAGAACAAAAGCAAAACAGAGGGCAAATATTGGGCAGATTAATTTACCATTTGGGAGGTGGCCAGTAAGGCGACAACATTTGAAAGACTTAGTATCGATTAGATTAAAGATATTGATCACACATTTTAAGACATTCACACCAAAAGTTCTAGGACTAACAATGAAAGAAGAACCTGACTGGTAACTTCTGATCCAGCAAACGAGAGGGCATGGAGTGAGAAGAGGTGAGAAGTCAGCTTAAGGAATGTTCAACAGTCTGCAAACGGGAGACAGACACCAGTCAGTGCAAAAGAAGACAGACATGAATCCAAATATGTTAATAAAAATGGGCTAAGGACCTTCAGTCTGAAAGGTACACGTTAGCAGTATGGATTAGAAAACACGCGCTGTTTATAAAAGGTGAGCCCAAAACAAAAGGAGGAAGAAAGGTCAGGAGCGAAGTGCTGTGTCATGGTGCAGAGAGGAGAGACGATCGCCATCACTAAAGGTGCAGTCATAACCTGCAAATGTTTGATTCGCCAGGGAGATCAAACTGTTCTCAACACAAGTACTTCCAAGAAGATAGCTTCAAACTACATCTCCCACAGCCAGTGTGCTCTGGGAAAAAAGAAAAAAAAGAGCCAAACCCCACAGTGTGATGGAGTTTAACACATTACTCTCAGTGTCAATCAGGCTTCTCACACATAACACACACACACACACACACACACACACACACACACACACACACACACACACACAGAGACACACACACACAGAGACACACACACAAATAAATGGTTATTGTGTAGACTGTATCACACAAACACATAATGGAAAATATACTTTTTAAAAAAAATAATATAGAACACTATATTATCTATCTATAACCTCAGATTAGACCTACATACATCAAATTCCAAAGAAGTCTCACATTATTGTGGATCCAAGTTCATGGTTAATATTGAAATGGAGATTAAAAAGTAAGAAACTACTACTCCTTCTTTTGTTTGGAAAGTCACATATACACTTTATATATATATACAGGTGAAAGAAGAAATGAAGTGGAAATCAGAAAATACTCAATACTAAACAAGGCGAATTAAAACCAGCAAGAGTTGGGGGATGCAACAAGGCTGTGGTTTGAAGAAACTAAAATGTTACACTTTGTAGAAAAGGGATTTTTAAAGGTATGTAATCTATACAAAGAAAAATAGAAGGGAAAAGAAAGGAAAAAAACCCAGCAAAGCCAGTGAAGGCATTGGTTAGAAGGCTCAGCTGTTAAGGGTACTGGCTGCTCTTGTAGACAAACCAGGTTCTGTTCCCAGCACCCACACAATAGCTCACAAGTTCCAGAGGATCTGATGCCTTCTTCTGGACTCTGGGCAACCAAACTCACACAGTCCACATAAAGACATGTGCATAGAACTAAAAATATTCTTTTATAAACATTCAATAAAAAGAGAACTAATCAAATTAAAATGACACTTTGTAAGAAAAAAATAAAGTTAATCAAGCAAAAAGAGAAGATACAAGAGAAAGAAATAAAAACAAAATGTAGCCATAAAAGATAGTAAATACCAAGAATATCTTTATCCACTTGAACACTCAGGGGAAATGGACAGATTCTCACGAGTCACCAAATTCCTCAACAGGAAACACCAAGCCCAACTTATCCTACAATCAACACACAAATTAAAGTGAGGACTAACCCATAAGGTGACACCAGCATCAGTTCTGCAAACAAGTTCCATCAATTATCAGGCAATAAAGCCATTAGATTTCATATAGGGAAGGATGGAAAAAGTGATTAATGAGACTGAACAACCAATTAAATTTACAAGGCTAACATAATCTTGACATCAAAACTAAGAACAGCTCTAGAGACAGGGGGCATTAACAGAATCCGTATCTAAGATACCAGCTCACCAATCTAGCAATAAAAACACAATGTGTCAAATGTAATAAGCATTGAGAAAGTGTTGTTCAGAATTGGTAAATTAATTATGCAGCTCACCACAGTAAAGAAAAATTTATAAAAAAAAACTTTAGTGAGTTTAAGGTGATATACTCTTTTTTAAAAAATGGAATTCAATGATCAGTAATGACAAAATACAGCAAAGTAGAGCTGGGTATAATTTTGTTATTATCACATATACTTGACTTCTTTCCTTCCTTTTCTTTTTTTAAAATCTCACTATATAGGCCAGGCTGACTTTGAACTCACAGAAAGCTCTGCCTCTGCCTACAGAATGCTGGGTTAAAAGGTGAGCACCACCATACCCTCTTCTTCCTGGAAAATTTAATATTAAGGGCTGGTGAGATGACTAGAAATGATCCAAAGGTCTTTTTTAAAATGTGGGATAATCACATGGTGTAGCTTTACACCACAATATACATGACTCAGTTACAGGTACATGAAGCAGATAAGACTCAATGAAGAAGACACACTGCTCCTGCTAGCAAAACAAAACAAAACACCTTCAAAAGCATGTAAAATGGAACAATATGTTGTTTATGTATATCAAAACAGTTTGGATGCAAGGTGGGGGCTATAGTTACCTAAAATAGAGGAAAAAGTTTAATTTGGGTGGTGGGGTCATAAACACTATTATTGTATGCCTAACAGCTGCCAAATGTTTCATATATTCTTGTATGTAAATTAAAAACTGCACAAAAATCTTTTTTTTTTTCTTTTAAATAGCTCCCAGAGTGGAGAATGAAGAAGGAGCTGCAGGAACATCTCAGTGGTTAAGAGTAATGGCTGTTTTTCCTGAAGACCCAGGTTCAATTTATGACACTGACATGATGACTGACAACTATTTCTAAGTCCAGGGGCTCTGATGCCCTCTTCTGGCCACTGCAGGTACTGCACACATGTGGTGCACAGGCTTATATAGACAAAACATTTAAAACATAAAAATTGATAGAGAGAAGGAGAGAGGGAGACAGACAGACAAAGGAAGGATTTTTAAGGAAAGACAGGCAAAGAACCACTCCATAAAAGCTAACTAGAGAAATACATGTTACCAGGTGCCAAATTCTGAAGAGGGTCAGTACTCTGAGTTCATAGTTCTTTCCTACCTTCTTCATAGAATCCAGTTTAATTCTTACCTGAACCTCATCTGTGAAATAAAGTTCAGCGGCTCTGTTAGCCCTAAAGTCCTGTCTGGGGTGGCAAGAGAAAGAGTGTAGGGCTGAGGGGCTGCCCCTGCCTGGGCCAACAACTCAAGCCGCTCCGTCCTCTGGTGCCGTCGAGGGAAGCACAACGGTCCCCATGACTCTGGGGCACGGGCTCACAGAACACAAACAGGAAAGGTCCAGAGAGGCTCCCACAGTCGGGCCTATCTGGAATCTGCAGGAGCTCAGAACTTTCAGATACAGGAGGGGGAAAAGGAGCCATAGGGACTTTCAAAGGCATTTAGCTGGTGCCAAGGAGTGGTGATACACGATTCCACAGTGCGGATCAACTTTCACTGGCCCAGACAGGGGAAGAGCAAAGACTCTTGCTGGGACATAAGGCCCACGAAAGACTTGGGTGTACTTTCTGGTGGCGTTCTCTAGAACCTTTTTTCACCTCACCCTTTAATATCTTCTACTTTCCTCCTGCTGCAAAACATAATTTAATACCACATTCTGAAGCTGCCTTTGAAGGTCACAGTTTCAGCGACAAAAGACAACCGCTGCTTGGTCTTAAAAAATACAACACAGCATGGTGTGCGAAGAGATCAGTGGCACGGTTCCCCTGCTTCTGTCACCAGCACACAACCGCGTTGACTCTGCATTCTCAGCACATCTGGTGACTAGGAGCAGAGCAAGGGCAACAAGAGGGTCCTCCTGATGATCTGGACTGGGGGTGTGAAATGCAGCAATGGCTGACTTGCTCCACGGGAAATGTTTTCAAGTAAACTTCTTAGAGACCCAAATAAAATCAAGAAGCCTCACATGGTGATTATAGGGCACTTCCCCAGTTACATTAGGTGCCCAGGGCTAGACGTATGGCATGTGGCCTCACTGTAAGTTTGCCCCGTAGTAATAATGCCTGAGCTCCAGGGCCCAGCCTCTGGTTCTTGGGAGGAGTATCTGGGACGAAATGGGGAAGGTACAATGTACAAGTGTACAAGGCTTTTCGCATCATTTGTAACTATCTGCATGGAGCTAACTGAGCATGTGCAGGGCTCACAGCCGTGATAAGCTTAATAATCCACGGGGTAGGTACAGGTCTGGGATGCCCATGTGCCATGGTTGGAACCACTGAGGCATAGAACAAGGACTTAGGAGAGTGTTTCCTTAGCATAGTTCCTAAGCACTATCACCCGAACGAGGGCTTTCCTAATACCTACCCTCTCAGTCCACTCTATAAACAGGGGCATTTTAGTTCTTTTCCATTGGAGTGGACATATGAGGAGTCAAAACCAGCCTGAGACGGTTTAGTTGTAAAAGGCACTTGTCGCTAAACATGACAGACTGAGTTCAGTCGCTGGGACTCGCATGGTGGGGAGAGAGAAACTGACTCCTGGGCACTGTCCTCTGACCTTTGCATTCCCTGCCCCAGATACAGAACATTAAAAAGAAAAATTCTTGGGAATGGAGAGATGGTTCTGTGGTTAAGAGCACTGGCTATTCTTTCAAGAGGACCGCAGCTCAGTTCCAGGAACCAACATGATGGTTCACAGCTGTTCTTAAGTCTAGTTCCAGGAGACAACACCTATTTTTAGACTCCAGTGGGCAATTCATGCAGGTAAAACACACACACATAAAGTAAAAAAACAAACAAACAAACAAAAAAAAAACTTAAATTATTTTTTTAAAACAACCTTGAAATTAAAATTCAGATGTTTCAGATCCTAGAGTCTGCCTTGGAGGCAGCACACAGTACCACTAGGAGGAATGAGCTCTGTCTGTGATCCTGGGTTCCATTTGACAGAATCTCTTTTTCTCATATATATATAGTCCCATTAGGAATTGAACCTAGGGCCTTAAGCCTTCAGACAGGCAGTCTTCCGCTAACATACATTCCCAGCTCCATCCACTCAATGGACCCTCTGCAGGGGATTTCCCCTGGGAATGCAGTAGCAGAAACAAGCATAACGCACTGAGCCCTCTCAGCAATAACCGAGGACGATGGATCCTGAGCACTCTACACCCCAGCAAATTTAAAGATAAGCAGGTTTCCAATGTCTAAGGATGGGCCAATCTTGGAGGTTATTGAGTAAAAAGTCAACACAGTCTAGTCAATTACACTATTGACAGATGCTCTTACGAGATTTTGCATCATAATTATATGCAAAGGAACCCAGCAAATACAAGCTGTGTAATGATCAGCTAATAAAAGTAACACTTCATCCATGTCAGTAACAGTTTCAGACTCAAGACAAACAAACATGGCCTTTGCCACTCAGCAGAGGGGAGAAAAAAAAATCCTCGAAAGACAAATATTTTCACTTAAGTTGGGAAGTGATTAGAATTACATGGGAAACTTGTCACACAAAGGAGAGGCAGACATGGGCCTGTAGTGAGTGCTAAATGCAAACATTAGCACACTTGCAGGACGCTGTCCTGTGCACTGGCAGGTGACATTCAGGATTCTATTCTTCACTGGACTGTTTATTTCTCAATTGAGGCCGAATTCAGGTTCAAGTGGCAGGTGGTCAAACTTAAAATTTACCATGAATAGAGTGAGCAGAATGAGATTTCTCTCCCAGTCACATCTTACTGGGTCTTAGGCAATGCAGAATCTGAAGATGCCTTCAGAGCTGTATGCTCACTCTTCTGAATTGCTCCTGGTCACCTTACAAAGAGGGCAGAGAACAAAAGCAAATGCCCCTAGGCTTACAGAGCACCCCTCCAAACAAACAAACAAACAAACAAACAAACAAACCCTCTTTTGAAAAGAGAGGAGATAGGGCAAGTACAGGATAGTATTTGGAATATATTCTGCTAATATAACCCACCCCACTGTGTGTGCACATGCAAGTGTGTGTGTGTGTGTGTGTGTGTGTGTGTGTGTGTGTGTGTGTGTATAAACCCAGTCAGCTTCCTGCTCCCAGTGCCAAACTTCCCACCATGATGGCTAGACTGTATCCTCTCGAGAACTAAAACAAAATAAAACCTTTCTTTCTTGGGTTGCCATCAGCCATGGCGTATTACAACGACAGAAAAGGAAGTAATACAAGGTGCACCTGTGACCCCAGTGTGTGTGTGTGTGAAGGGGGGGATGCAACTGAGGGGCAGATCTTTAGCAAGCAAGCAGCTCGCTCTGCCCTGTATAGAACAGGATTGGTTAGCTGAGAAAGACCTAATTTCACCATTGGCTAGCCAGCCACCAAGAAAAGGGGACCTGGGAAAAACACCAACAATAGGGTTACACTCCAAAGGGGCCACAGCGGAAGCTCATGGCGGTGGCCACTTTTAGAAAAGTGTTCTGAAGGAATCATACGGCATCGCAAGAGTCATAGGATACACAACTCATGGACACATCTACCTGTGATAGTCAGCGTTAGTTGTCAACCTGATGGAACTCAGGACACCTCTGGGCATGCCTCGGGGATACCTTCATTAGTAGAAGGGGAATAACCCGTCCACAGTGGCAGACAATTCTTTGAGTAGAGGCCGTTGGGCTGTGCAGATGGAGGGAAGTAGGCAGAACACCAGCTTGCCCTCCTCCCTCTCTGCACCCTGGCGTGCTATGACCAGTTGCTCCTGTTGCTTTGACTTCCCTGCTGATGGACAACACCCCTTGACTACCAGCCTTTCTTTTTCAGTGGCTTTTGTCAAGAGTATTTTATTGCAGCAAGAGGAAAAAGAAAGACACCACTGAACATCTATGTCAGGGTGATGTGGAGAGTCACGGAAAGAGCTTCTGGTAGCCCAAGGGTGACACGATAGGAAACTAGCGAGACAGTGGTGATAAATGGGCAAGAGAAACAGAGGACTGTCACACAGCATGTGAAGACCCTACCCTGGGGCTGCTGATGGGGATGAGGAGAAGGATGAGGGGAAGAAACTACCCAAAGAAGAGCCCATTTAGTCTTTCCTGACCTACTCTCAGTAGCAGAGAAATGTCAACCCTGCTATCTAGAGACCCCTTTACCAAGCCACATGTGGGAGCCTGCATGTTTTACCGCAGAGGGAACCGACACAGGTCCAGAGCGATGAGACACCCTCCCAGGGTCACAGGCAGGAAAGTGAGAGAGGCAGATCTAAAACCCAGCCAATAACTGCTCACCCTTGCCTCCTTGCCTTTTTTTGCTCTGTTGCTTTAAGAGACCCCTAGCTTATATCCCAGAAAAGAGTCAGGATAACCTGATGGCCCACAGAGATGCCGGCATTTGGACTGGGTGTGCTCCCAGTTCCTTTTACTTCGGGGACCATCGAAACTAGGTCCTTCCCACCTTCTGAGGGCCTGGGGATAGAGGGATGTTTTTCTCACCTCTCAGGCAGAATTTACCCAGCAATCTCTTCCCTTACCTTATGGCCGCAGTCATGCCAATGGGAGTGATGGGCAACGGGCGGACGCCAGGGAACAGTCCTCGGCTCAGAACTCTCGCCCCATTTTGTATCACTCCTGGAGAAACTAGAAAAGCAAAAGAAGGAGATGACATAGGTGAAATCAGCTGGAAAGAAGTTAGCAATTTCGTGAGAGAGAATAAAGGTGGAGGAACAGAGCATACACACACACACACATACACACACACACACACACACACACTCAAAATCACACACACATATGTACACACACACATACACGCACACTCGGCAAGACTGAAAGAGAATGTGCAAGCAGAGTCATCAATAGCTTACAGATTATTGATGCTTTTGTTAAAAAAACAATCAATCAAACATGAGTTTTTGTTTTTTAAAGGGCCTTTGGGTTGGGAAACAGGGCTCAGTGGTTAATGGTGCCTGCTCTGTGAGCAAGGAGACCACAGTAGGAATTCCTAGAAACCGACGAAGAGTTGGACCTGCCTCTAACCTCAGCACGAGAGAGCTGAGAACTCGCTGGCCACCAGCCTAGCCCAACAGGGAATTGGTTAGGAAAAGACCTCTTCTCAGGGCAGTAAGGTGGCCAGCTCTGGCTTCTATAGGAGAGTACACAGGCGCACCTGCCCAAATAGTCACCTGTGTGTAACACACACACACACACACACACACACCCCACAAAATCAAATTTCCTACACCCCTCACTCATCTTTGGTCTTTTCTTGAGAATATTAAAGGTCACTGAGATGACCCAACAATCACATCACCTCGTACTTCTCCTATGATTGTCAAAGGTTGATAATATCCACTGATGTGTCCTTCATCCAAAGCAAACAACAAACAAAATGCTGCTGAAAATCGTAGTCAAATCCTTTCCTGAGGGACACAGCCCTCTATATTCCATGCTCACCCAGGGATCTTTGCCTTTCCACAAGTTGCCTGAAGAAATGGCTTGACCTCAAGTCCCGGCTTCAGGGAGATTCTCCCATAATCCTCTAGCATTCCTAGAGTCCCCTGACCCCTCCCTCTGCTTTCTTCTGCACACAATGATCCCTGGAGACATCCCTAACAACTTTCTATTAGCCACAGTAAGACCTCTGGTGCCATGCCACCCCTCCCCACATCCCCAAGGATTTACAGCAGGGAGACCTAGATATATGTATGACCTTTATTCATCTCCTAAACAGCAGCTTCAACTAGCATATGGTAAGCCTCTAGCTTCCGCCACATCTATAGACACTGCCTACATGTCTGTGGGACCAGGTGAGCTTTGCAAACAGAATGTATGGGCTCCTACCTTAGTTCTTGTGTGATAGCACAGAAATCCCCTAGTGTTTATTCTATTCTCTAAAGAATATTCTAGACCTCTTCCGTGCCCTGTAATCTTGGCACAGTCCCAAACTAAATAGAGGTGGATAAATAGTGCCCTTTCAAACAAGCAACAAAGAAATACTAGAAAATTATATATTTAAAAATGAAAATCAGTCTAGATGTCGAAATTTAAAGCCCATGTTATTTGCAAACAATATTTTTATAAAACAAATTACTAACACATACATGCTTCATAATTTTTAGGTTTTTAAAAATATGTTTTCAGGACTGAGAATGTTGTTCAGTTGATAGAATACACAATGCCTCAGGCTTGGTCCTCAGCACTGTAAAAACCAGTGATGGTGATGTAATATGTAACCCTAGTATAGAGGTGTAGGAAAGAGGGTCAGAAGTCACTCCAGTCACTCTAGGCTACCTGGTGATTTGGGAGGGGAGTTTTGAAAGTCTTTGATGTATGGTAAGCATCCACTTTTGAATATGAAACAATTCTTTAAAATTATTTGTATTATTGTGTGTGTGTGTGTATGAACTGTTCATGGGAATGTACACGCCATGGCCCATGTGAAAGTCAAAGGACTAGTTTGTGGGTGGAGTCTGTTCTGTCCTTCTGCTTTTATGTGGATCTTGGGGATCAAATTCAGGTTGCCAGGCTGGCACAGTAAACACCTTTGCCAGCTGAGCCATCCTGTCTGCCTGAATGTAGACCCTAGACTATTCATTTCTTGGGCATTTTGGAATCCTCGCTAATGATTTTGGCACCTTTCTTCAGGTCTGTACCCTTGCACTCCTTGTGAGAAGGTCTTACAAAAGGCAGGATGCAGGGCAAGGCTGCTGATCTTGCCTAAGTCAGGACTGCAGCACAGGCCGTGTTCAGAAATGTCCCTCTTCTCTTCCTGTAAGCAATCATGGGAGGAGGCACAGCTGGACCACAAACTCCACCCATTCCCAATTAGCAGCCTGACTTCAGAAGATGGACAGGTTGTCCAAGGCAGGAGAAATAACCAAGTACCTTACGAGCATGGGAACTCTTCCAATAATCAGCTAGTTACTCTATGAGGAGGCAGTGTCCGAAAGCTTTATTACCTGATTTATTATCTGATGTGAAGACTTTGTATAAAACTGCATGAATTAAGGCAGTGTGAGACTGAGCTATTCTCACTTATCGATATTAGAATCACTGGAACAAAATGGAATCCAGAAAATTCACGTAATACGGCCGAGTGAGCTTTGACAAAGGTAGGTGTCAGACAACAGAGTGTCAGAAAGCAGACTATCCCAGCACAGAGACCCTCCTCGGGATAAACCAAACCTTGACCCAAACCTTTTACTACATGTGAAGGTTAATCCTGAACAGATCTACAGTTCACAAAGGGAAGACGCAGATAGAAGAACTCATCTGCAGCAGCCTGGAATATGGGCTTTTGTCAATGGTCTAGAGACCGAAGGACAGGTTTGCAGAGACTCCTGATGGTACACCCTAGCTTATGTAGCCATTGGACAATCCTGACACTGTGCAGGTGTCACTAAAGACCTCGAAGAGAACAGTAAATGGATCTGATATAATGGAAAGAAGTTAAATACTTTAGATATGTATCATGATTCTAATCCTCATCAGTAAAAATTCATAGGAGCAAATAATTAGCATCTTCCCATGTACCAGGAAAACTACAGTTAAATGGGAGAGAGAAATGTGGGGGTTATGAGACACGCTAGGGTAAGTACTAAAGTGGGAAAGGCACATGGTAGAGAAGCTGATGTAAGCTGATGTGAGCACCAGCAGGACTTGCTACAGGAAGTGCCGTCTACACTGGGCCTTAGAGTTGGAAAAGCAGCACACATGACTACTCAGAAGTGATACTCACAATGTGCACCCAGATATAAAGTTGCTTTTTTTTTTTTTTTTTTGCTACAGCAATTAATCCCTCTGTGGCGGTTTGAATAAGGGATACCCTCCAGAGGCTCAAGCATTTGAACACTTTGCTCCCAGGGAGTGGTGATGTTTGTGGAGAACAAGGAGGTGTGGCCTTGCTGGAGGAAATATGTTCTTGGGGGTGGGTGCTGAGAGCATAAAGCCTTTGTTTGCAGTCCGTTCTGTGCTTTGTGCTTGTGATAGAAGATACAAACTCTCAGTTTCCCGTTGTCATGCCCCTGTCCTGCCATGATAGATTCATCCCTCTGGAACCATAAGCCAAAATAAACACTCTCTTCCTTCAGTTGCCTTTGGTCACGGTGTTTTATCACAGCAACAGAAAAGCAGCTAATTAATAGAGGCACACTGGGACTTTACCCAGTACAGCAATCTGGAGTGAGAAAGTGGCTGGGAATGCCAGGCCCCTACCCCATCTCTGCCAGTTAATTACTCTGTCTCCTAAGCAAGCTTTGTCAACTCCTTAAGAACCCTAACCCTAACCCTAAAGATCCAAAGTGATCTTTAAGGGGAACACACTCATATTTAGGAAATACATGATAGTTATCATTGTCATTGGTGTCAACATAATAGCCTCCTACAGAAGAATCCTAAGGCACTCTGCTTTCCCCACTTCCGGTAAGCTGAAAACCCATAAAAGATGCAAGCCAGCCTGAGATAGAAGATCTCAGCTGTCTTCTTGGTGACAGGGTGGCTCTTGTGATATTTCTGCTCTTGGGCGCACAATGTCAGCATCACCCTGGTAGCACTGGAAGGGGAAGCGAGCAACGGAAGTCACAGAGCACAGTTAACACCGGTGTGGTCATGAGTCAACTGCCAATGAGGAGGACGTGCAGGCAGTGGTCCATGCCCCATGTGCCCAGTCCTGTGCCTAGAACCTTCATGAACTAGGACACCCCAGTGGGAAGGGCAAACAGGAAGAAATCAGCCTCCAGCAAGCACCTATTGGAGCTAGATGCTGAAGATGCACCCTACCCACTGTGCTGGGGCCAAGAAGGGCTCAGACCATGATGGCCTCAGCTAACACTGGTTATTCCACCATAGTTTTGTGGCACAAACATACCTTATATGGTTGTTCTGAGGATTAACTATGAAAACTGCTTATCCTAATGACTGATGATGTTGATTATTAATATTATCTCTGTCATCAGTATCCTTTGACCATCCCACATCACCTCTCCAGAAACTTCTGATGAATTATCTATACGGCATAAGGTTTAATTAAGGAAATTCAATTCTTTTCAGTCTACTATGCCTTTGGTAGCTAGCCCTAACCTTACATTCACCCATTTAAACATCTTCCCGATCGATGAACTGTATTCACTTCAAAGAGACCTGGCAGCAGTAACAGGTGTGCCAGCCTGAGCCTATCAGACTGCTTGGGAGTGGAAACTGGCTGATCCTCTGAACCCGGAGCTTCTTCTCAAGTGAGCTGCTGAATGCCGCCTACAACTCCAGCCATTTCCGGTCCTCCTCATTGGCAGCACACTCCATGGTGAGATGGTGAGCGTGGATGAGCCTGCTCACTGGCTGCCAAAAGCCAGCTGTGGCATTTAACTATGACTCCGTCTCTTCCCCTTTCCATGCCCACTCCCAAGTATCAGAAAAGTGGTTCCTGGAAACAGAGGCACAGCCAATAAACAATGGCTCTGTGGAAAAGGGCATTGAGAGCCGTCATTCACTCCCTTCCCATGAGCACTAGGCAGGAGGATGACCCCACTCTCCCACTCCCGGCCTAAAATCACGACCTCTTTTCTTTCCGTCTTCACTCTCCACCTCCTAGAAACATCCACACACTCAAAAGCCCACCCGCCTCACCTCATGCTCTGAGATGTGGTTAAGACTGCAAGCTCAATCAGGTACTTCAAATCCACACTGGAAGCCAACTTCTAACTCTGTGCTCCAAGCCTCCAGCAACATCTTTTCCTGTAGATCAGGTACACATCTTTTCTCCCAGGTTGCTGGGGCGGGTGCTCCAGGCACCAGCAGCAGACTTCCAGTACTTAGAGGCCAACTATCTTCTCTTAGGTCACAGGATGTCTCCAAACCTCCTGAAGTCAGCTAGATTGTAACATTCACACCCCAAAACAGGGACAATCATGCACCATGGCTCAGAGCAGATGCCAAGACCTTGAGTGACAGTTTAACCTGAGGCTTTTGTGCCTTTGTGTGCATGAAGTGCGCATGCGCATCTATGCAGATTCTTGTGATGGTCCAAGGTTGACACTGGATGCTTTCCTCTGTCAACATCCTCAGCTACATCAGCTAGGCTGCATGGCCACTGAGCTGCAATTTACTTATCCCTACCTCCCCAGCACTGGAATTACAGACATGTATCGGATCCTTCACCCTCTCCCCCATATCCTCACATCCCCACACCTCTCACCCACCCCACCCCTCCACACACACACACACACTCAGCTCCTCTTGCTTGTGGGGTGAGCACTTTACAGACTGGGTCACTCCCAGGGTCTACAGCTCATTTTCATTGTGAAAGGTCCAAGGCGTAAACACACTACCTACACACTGTGCTGCCCTCAGCACTTCACCAGCACCCTCATGATGCATGCTTTCCTGAGTCTAAAATTAACCTCAGTGGGGAGCTCTCGGCTCTGCCATTGGAGGGCAGCCCTGGCTAACACTCTAAGAGGCCATAAGCTGAGCAGCAGGCCATTCCTGTGATCCACCCTCTCCCTGAGGCACCCCTTCCACCTGCTTGGTTGGAAGCTGGCTGGGGAAGAGCTGGCATGGCAGAACACAGCCTGTTTCCTGTGCTCTTTCTCCAGTGGAGCCTGACATGGTTGACATATACCCCAAGCAGCATGCTCCTTTCCTCTCGGGTCCATTCTGCTGTTTTGTTTATTATCCAGAGTTCTGTCTCTGGGAACATTCCAACCAGGGATTATATAAAGCCTTTGGAGACGGGTAATGGTGACCTGGTTTCAGCACAGGGGTTAAAGATGACTCAGAAGGGTTGTCAAGGGAGCTACTAGGCAGGTGATTCCGGAGACATCAGCAGCTGAAATTAGTCTACGCTGCCACTCTTCAGGGGAGACTAGAGGAGGTAGATAAGATTTTAATCTCAGAAGTTAGGAAGGTGACCAGACTCTTCTGGAAGTGGCACCTGGAGCACATGTGACCAATGGCCCTCCTTGCAGAATGTATCCACACACTGTGGGTGATGCCATGGGGACAAACATAACCTAAGGTTTTTATTAACTGAACCTCACTACCTTGTTCAGATTGAAGCAGATGACTGAAATAATAAATAGGTGGTGGGCCTTCAGGGACCGTAGGCCAACCACTGTGCACTGCAGGGCGCACAGGGCTCCCGGCTTCTCACTTGTGTCTCGGGCAGGCTCTTTTCTATAACTCACCCAGCTTCAGAGCCTGGGTGGTAGCCAGTCTGCCAGCCCTGGGCTAGCTCTGCAGATGCCAGACAGGGAAGAGAAAAAGAAGAGACCTAAGAGGGTGCTACCTGGTGACCTGAAGTACAGAAGTGGGGTGGGGCACCCTTTCTAGCATCCAGGCAAGCCTGTAATTGCCAGGAATAAACAGTACCAGGAGATGAGGTGGGTAACTTGCCACTCACAGGGGCAGCCCAGGGGCGAAGCAAGAAGTTATAAATAGCAAGGCACGAGGAGGTTCTATAAACAGAGCTTGGCCACAGCAACCAGCCCCAAGGGAGGGAACAGGCAGGAAACATATGGAGCTCTCCGAAGCCATGCTGCCCAGCTCCTGACCATAGGAGGAGGTCTACGTGCACCCACGCTGGGACACACCACTGTGAGCATCACTATGCAGGCTGCCCGCTCTCCATCATGAAGTCTGGTTGATGCCTTTATACATTTATGGAGAATCCAAAGCTAGCCCTGGGGAAATGCTAGCGGGGAAGGTAACAGCAGCTTCATCATCCCGGCTCTGTAGGGCTTCTCCCTTAGGGAGGCAAGGCACTGCCTCAAGTCTCACGGCAAGAAACAAGCCATATAAAGGGAAATAAAGATGCAGTTGGAGTGGGCAAGAAGGACCAAGAGGGAACAGCTGTGGGCAGCTGGATAGACATCCCTCTCATTGGGTCCTTTAGGAGATGGTGAATTTGGCACAATTCCTAACTACGGCATTGCTCCAATCTTTAGGGGCTCTGCAGCCTGCCCATTGACCGTGGTACACTTGACCTCCAGACTAAGACTGAAGGTCATATGGGAAAGAGACCATGAAGCCAGAGTCCCTGCCCTCTCCTTGTTCTCATCTGCATTTGCCGCTCCTGATGGTGTCTCCTTCCACGACCTTCACTGGCATCCTGGTTGGTGTCTGCCAGGGCCCTGGAGATCTTTCTTGGCCTGGGGCCCTCATGAAGGCTGTGGCTACATTTCTCACAGAATGTTAAAAGCTTTGGGGGGAAAAAAAAAAACACCCTCTAAAATTATCCTACAGAACTGGGGAATGTAGCTCAGCCTGAAGTCTTCATTTCAATCCCAACCTTGGCTACATAACAAGTTTGGAGCCAGCTTGGGTCACATGGAAACCCATAAAAACAAACGAAACCAAAAAGCATCTATACCTTGAATGTGGGAACGCTTTTCAAAGTCAATCCTGCATTTGGACATAAATAGGGCTGTGACTAGTCCAGAAAGAGAATTACAGCTGTAAAGTTACAGGGACGGAGAGGGGAGAGGTTCATTTGGCCAAGAAAATATTAAAAATAATCCTGTTAGCAAATCAGGTGGACTCAACTTATGGTCAAAAGCCCAGGACTTTCAGGAAAGACAAGGAGGATTTGTAAGTGCTCAATGCACCTCTCTGGCCTTTGTTAGACTTCCCATTCTCCTTCTCATGCTAGGGACCAGTTCACCAGAAGTATATACACGTAAGCAATAAACACAGCACACAGGAGCTGAATCTTAGTAGGCTCAGATGAGATCATGTTTCCAAGATGGGTTATGCGACCCGATCATAAGGACCTTTCCAGTTTGTGACTTGATTACAGTCAGAGTCTGCAATTTTTCCTGCAATGCCATCTAAGAATGGAGTTTAAGTATAGATGTCTCTGAAACTTAAAGCACCACTTAAAAGGCATGTTCTGGCTAACCAGGTTAAATAATTAACTAGTCGCAGAACTACACTTGCTGCGAATTTACTTAGCAGTGGAGTAGGCTGGCTGGAGGTATGGGCAGCCTCACATCTCAAATGCTGGGAAATGGAGGCTAACCAAGGGGAATGGGAGTTCCGCAGTCAGGGCAGGTAAGAGCAGCCCAGGGAGAGAGCATCTGAGAACGACTGGGATATCTCTTCAAGAAGGCTGGGGGTCTGGAATTCCTATCAGTCCACCTACTGTGGATCTAGGGATAGGTGCTTTCTTGTGGAAAATGTTTGTTTCCAGAGTGGAGGAATTCTCCCTGGTTAGAAAGCCACACTATCTTCAAAAGGCCAGCGCCCCAGGCTAGCTGGAGACCTGGTCTAAGGCACAAGAGAGGTAGTCATGTTCCAGGAGGATCTACCATGTCAAGTGACTTGCTGCACATGTGTGACCCAGCAGTGCCCTGACAATAAGGTAGGCAGATTCTTGTGCACCACCTGTCTGCTCATTGTGGCTCTGCCTGGATGGGGGACGCACACAGAGGCACGGGCCTCAAATTGTGTGGAGAGCACAGACATCTTCATTTTAGGTCAGCTACAGAGATGAGAGAAGGAAAGGAAAGACACCAGGCAGTGGACAGCAGTCCAGTCGAAGAAAAGAAAAGAAGTGTCAGTTACCTGACACTGTTCAGTGAGCCCTAGCTACATCAGCCCTGTGCTTCTCCCTGTGACATCTAGCACAGGGGGTAGACATGATGCAATGTGGTATTGGGGTTCCATTTTAAAGCTAATCCACACGTGGGCAGGACAAACTTTCTAGAATGCACCCTAATTGAGTCCTGCAGGAGAAAGGTCCCTAGCAGAAGTTGTTATGGGCTCTGTTTTTCATCTCCTCATTCCTGATGATACGTGGGCTCTCTCATTCTTAAAAGCACACCTCTGCACTGGCTCACACATGTGCATGGCTGCAAGTAAAAATGCATATGCATGTTAACCACACACTTAGCTTGGAAAGTGATGCTAACGAGTGCAAGGCTGTATCCACATTAGTTCCTCCTACGGTCTGGGATGTAAATGAGAAGGTTAGAGTCACAAACTATGGTGCTGTATGCTATAGAAATATCTACTCACAACCTGCTTGTATCTCAGGGGGAGAATTCAAAAGCATCATGGCACTGGCAGCATCAATGTCAGGATCTGGAAAAATCAACCAATAAATAACATTATTTACAACAGGGCTGGTGTGTTTGTGTGTTTTTTTTCCCCTGCAAGTTATAGCTTATGAATGTGACAGAGAAAAAGAAACCATCCTGGAACTAGATGAGGGATCTCAGAAGTGACTTCCTTACCATTTGGATTTGAGAAAGAAAAGTTATTCTAGAATGAGATTCAAGGAGCATGCTAGCATTTTTCTATGAGCATGGTTTCTTGCTTTGTTAATGTTAGGCTCTGCACTGTGGTGTCCGATAAGCTGCTGGTCAAGGTGCCCCTCAGCTTTTCCTCTGGGGTGGAGGGGCAGGCGGGTTGATAACAATAGGAAGGTCAGCCTGGGACTCTTAAATGCTGGGGTGGGGGCGGGGTGGGGAGGGTGCACATCACAGCATCACCAGGAAGGGAAAACACAGAATACACCTGCATCTAGTCAGATACAAATAAGACATTTGGTCATTTCCACTTGTCAGCAGAATGGAAATCATATTTTAGGAGGCTACATGTGCACACACACAGCAGTGTTGGAAGTGATAAAAGTCATTCTTTTTTCTAAAAAAGACATAAATTATAAAGAACAGAAATAAGAAAGTTCTGATGTTGAAGGCACAGTGCTTACGTTCTCATATATTACTGCTTATAATCTGCTCCTTGCCCAAATACTCATCACTTTGTTGCTATAATTCTTAATAGGTTTCTGAATCCTTACCAATCCACCGGTTGACAGATGGCAGGTTATATAGAGACAGAGAAAAATATTATCCCTTTATAACTAAATTCATTTCCTTCTGAGAAACAGCAGCACCGCTGCTATGGAAATGAAGGTCACCATGGCAACGGTAAACAACCCCCAAGAATGGTCACTGAATAGGCTGAAAAGAACATCTGCCCCAGCCTAGCGTCCCAGCTGCCCTGGGGCGAAATTCGCTAATAGTGCAGTGAGGCCTTGTGACAGAAGCTGCCGCCAGTCCCCTGTCCAAATAAATGAAGTGTGCAATTGAAGTCGACATCAAAATGCCTGCCCTTGCAGATTACTGCCTCCATGTCCGCTAAGCCCAGTAACTAATGACTGGGGAGAGGGGGCCTCACACTTGTCAGTTTTTGTACAAATTACATACCAAAAAATTCAATTTACTACTAATGGCTCCATGGCACTTTATTTTGGGTATTATGTGAGAAAATTACTTTTTTACTGTTTAAAAAAAAGTACATTTTTTATACTTTATATGTGCAGTTTAATTCCAAGGGAGTAATGCAATGCATGATAAAGCCCCACAAGCGATTAATAATATGGATGATGCTGGTTACAGAAGACAATGCCTCAAGAAAAAAAAAAAGGTAAAAAAAAAACCCCCTTCACTCTGTCCTTTTCTATTTGCCTGCAGGAGGCCTGTTACTCACACACAATGATGGAGTAAAGTTTATTTTAATAAGCACACTGTATGAGAAACAGGTAAATTAGCTTCTTTGGCAAGTCCTGGGGTGACACTGCTCAAACAGTCAATCCTTCCCCACTGACACATGCTCAGTGAGTCACAGAAAAGCTTCAAGTTCACTTTGCTCATGGGTCTCTAATGCCCCAGGTGCCCTTGGGTACTCATTGGTAGCAAGAGACAAGTTCTGAGGTGATCCTTTTTTGAAAAGAACTCTCTGCTGTCAGGGAGATGCTCAAATAGGTGCCTTTTCTTTCATCATGCTAACCTTCACTTCCATCTTTGTGAATAATCAAATGCAACAGGTGGTCTGGGTTGCCCTGGCTACGCAGTCCCTATCTACACAGGAAGGGTCCAGGGACCTTCTCCAGGGGAAAGCTCAGACATGAAATCAGGAAATAAATTCTTCAGAACCACATTTCCTCTCAGCAGGAAATCTGAGGGCCAGAGATGAGCAGAGCCTTAGTGAAAGACAAACATGGAAGGAGAGTGGGCTTTAGAGCAAAGGTCAGCATCAACACATACAGGAATCACAGGAACCTAAACCTGGAGGCCTACCCAGTATCTCCCATGATGTCCCACCCCAAAGAAGGCAAACAGACATACCTGAGTAGTCAAGAAAAGGACATTGACATCCCCCCTTTCCACTGAGCAGATGTACCCACCTCTGCCCCCTCCACAGATGCTGCTCCTCCCACCCCCAGGAATTCTGGGGGATGTAATAGGTAGACTTTCCATGATCTAACAGACCCCGGCATGCCCGTAGCCCCACTCTCCTTTCTGAAAGGACCCTAATGCTCCTAAGTCCCTAATGGAGGCCAGGGCATGGGATTCTCACCCCCAAACCATCACCCAAACACAATAACTACACAATGGTATGTGGTCACATATACTAGAATCCACCACTCAGCCCTTCTCCAAGTGGATACAGTGAATGCTTCCTCTTAAGCAATAACTGTATGAAGAGACTGTTTGTATGCGCAATGAAATCATGATGAGTTTATACATTGATACTCAAGTTACAATGACCTCAATCAAGATGGGCACAGTGAGAAATCCATTCCTGCCACCCCGGGGTTTCCTGGTGTTACACTGCAGGTATGCAGGAATGTGTCTGCTCTTCATCCATGACATGGTACTGCAAGTTCATTCCTTACATCTACGTCCACTGAATGGATAGGCTGCCATTTGTAGAGTGATATGTGGCTTGTTCCTAGTTTTGTGTAATATAAAAAAAAGCTTTGTATGCATCAAACTTTTGGGACCTGTTTTGTTTTTCTTTGAGTAATTGTTGGTAGGTAATTAACATAGGGGACTGTTAAGTTATTCTCCAAAGCTATTCAAAAAAAAAAAAAAAAAACCAAACAAAAAAAATGAGAACTAGTTGATTCATATTTTGTCAGCACTCGAAAGAGCCATTAAGCAAGTGTTTAATGGTGTTTTGGTGTGGTTTTAAGTTTGGATTTTACTAATGACAAATTATGTCGTGTTTCTCCATGTGTAAAGAGTCTTTGTGTATCTTCTTCTAGGAAAACTGTAAGTCTTTTACCCATTTTTAAACAGAGTGTGCAAGTCCTGAGCCCCTGAACATGCTGCCTCTATACAGCCTGCTTTCCACTGCCCTCATCCAGCATGCCTCCTTTGTCATTCTTGTGCCTTTTATGACGCCCCGTCTATCTTGCCCTTCCTCTATCCACCTCTGCCTCTCTGGGGATCAGCCTCACTGGTCCCCTTGGGTGACAGGCTGTCTTAATGAGTGCACTTAGAGCCTTCATGGGTTTTTCCCTCTGGTTTGCATTCAATAAAATCAATCACCTGAAGCTGAGACACTCTTTGATGGACACATCCATCTGGGTGAACTGTAGACATTTTAGAGGTCAGGGGAGCTACTTTGGGGTTTGGGGGAATTCTTCTGCTTCAGAGGAACACTTGATTCCACAAGAAGATAGTTAAGAAAGGGGAGAAGTGAGTGGGCTGTGTAGATTTTTTCCTTGGGTTGCTGAAGGTGAGAGACTTCCCACCATGGTTCAGTGCAGTTTATCAGCCTAAGAAATATGATGGTAATTTGCTCAGGACTCATGAAGACCTCAATGGCAGGCATAACATTCCTGTTGTATCTGGAAAGCTACAGTAAGGCAGAGGGGTTCAGGAGGATAAAACAGCATGACATTTTATTTTGAGATGAGGGATTCTATCCTAGTACAGGAAACTAAGTTATTTACTACAGGTTAATTCAGTATGACACCCAGCATCCTATCCCTGATGCCTGATACAGTTCAGACCATCATCCATGCAGAGCCAATCTCAAATCCTGTACTGAAAGAATCCCTCCTTGATTATGCTTTGGCAACAGCATTACTTCTCTGAACTGGTTCCCAGTGGCCCATTTCATTTTTTATCTTTGATACAGTTATCTTATCATGTTGGCTCTTCTCTGGAGTGTGTAGAGTGGCACAGTTTGTTTTCAGACCCTCTTTTCTTGAATGTACACACAAGCCAAGTCACACTGGTGAGAAAAACCAGCGCCTGAGCACCTGCCATCAATGGCGCGGTTACTTGGATTAGGATATTGTTGAATCTTGTTTTTCCAGTATGGAGGGGTTCTGTTTGGGAGTGGTGGAGACTTTCCTCTGCTTTGCAGACAGGATGGGGAAAAGCACCAGACAGATGAGGCAAGAGGACTGCCAGGTTCAAGTACTGGATCTGCTGCTTGTTAACATAGAACTTTCATGTTGCTGGGCTTGACCTCACTCATTTGAAAATGGTGTGGGTGACTTTGGACATGAGAGGAGCCCGAGTCGGTGCCAGCGTCCACATCTCTTCAGCTTTCTGTAACGTTGCTTGATATCCTTTCCCCTTTCTGATTCATGGCTGACAAGTCTATGGACTCCCAGGGACACCTTCCAGATGGGACATCTGCTCTAAATCCTCTGGAGACAGAGGACACAATCTTCTCAAGGTGGGGAGAATGTACCACTTCCTGAAAAGCTGTGGCCTGTTGAGATGGGTGTTTTGTGGGCTTTGGTGTGACTTCTGCTGGGTACCAGACAGAAGTGCCCGGAAAGAGCATGTGTTTAAGCAACCTCAGAATATAAAAGTCAACAGGAAGGATTGATTGGCTTAGTCCTCACTTTCAAAAAGGGGCAGCTCAGAGCTGACAGGCTGACCAGAACAAAAACAGCAAACATTTTCCGGATAGAAACCTGGAGAGTTATGATCACTTCTTGAAATCATTTGACCTTTCACACAGCGAATGTCTTCTTTCTCTTCCCTGCTCCTCCTTATCCCTCAAGGGTTTTACATGGTGATATAACACTTAACTTAAGATCAAAAGACTTAACACACTTGGGAAACAAAGACACATACTGGGTATGAGTTCAGGTACAGACAATCAGATGTGCACACAGATGTCCTCTGGCAACCCTTCCTAAGTGAGTGGGCTGTGGGGGGCTCCTCCCGACCTGCTGCACTCACTGCTGTATCCTCAGCACCTAAGACGATGCTTGGAACCTAACAGTGCAGAGATAAGCCGTACAGGAGAAATGAAAGGATGACTTTATCTTCCCCACTTCTCAGGTGAATAGAGCTATCTGGAACTCAGCCCTCAGATGGGAACAGTACGTACCTGGGTGCAATGCTCTGAACAGACAGTGGAGTCCCAGTTCCTAGTGATGGGAGCTCCAGTTTGTAACAACCAGGAGGCACTGAATGACATATGCATAGGAAAGATAAGATTCTGTGCAGCACGAATGCAGAGCAAGAGGCTGGGAATGCGACTTCAGAAAACCCAGAGGAAGATAGATGAAAAAAAAAAAAAAAAAAAAAAAAAAGACAGGAAAACCAAAGACGAGAGGAGGACATGACCCTTGTAGGTATGGGGTGAGGAGGTTTGCAAAGGGAGAGTACAGGGAAGGACATCTGGGAGAGCCCAGAGTGAACACGAATGACAGGCTGAGCCACACTATGTAAGAAGAGGCAGAAGGGGAGAGGAGGAGAGGGGACCTGAGTGACTGCCAAGAGGCCAAAGAGGTCAAAGGTCAAAATGGGCTGGGTAGGGGTGGTGCTCGACTTTAGTCCCCTCAGGCAGGAGGCAGAAGCAGGCAGATCTCTGTGAGTTTGAGGCCAGTCTGGTCTATAGAGTGAGGACAGCCAGGGCTGTAATATAGAGAAACCTTGTCTCAGAAAGCCACACACTCACACAGTCAAAACGGTTGTGTTATATCTAGGGAAGAGAAACTGGGGGAAGGATGGGAGAGTTCAGGGTTTGGACAGGGGTATGTCATCCAAAAAGACGCTTTAACAGGTAGGGACTGTGGGGTGCTGGCAAACTGTGAGGGCTGGTGTCAGCTTTGATATGTTCCTAGGAAGAAAAAAAGGAGCTGATCAACTGTTAGGAGTAAGAAACACTAGAACATGAAGAAACAAACACTAAGATACTCCAGGATGCAGAACTTGCCTGAGGACTGAGGTGATCTGCTCAGTTTCACCTATTACAAAGCCCTTCTCACTGAGTCAGCCCCTCCCCTAACATGTGGCAAAGTCTGGAAATGCTTTGAATGGCATGATGGGGTGGGATGGTGCTTAGCATTCCATAGTGTGCAGGATAAAGCAATATCCAGCCCATAACATGTTGGGGGAGGAGGTGGCTGTGATAACATGTACATGTGCTACAGCTGAGAAAAAGAACTTCTGGACCATTGTCTTAAATAGAACACAACAAATCACACATAAAAGTTCACCTTGTTGCTGGGGCATGCCTCCCCTTTGCCTCAGAAAAATCTCTGAGATACAGGATATCTACATTTGTGGCTTTGAAATCACTGAAGCTCGGCTTCTGTTGCAATCAATCAAGATCCTAAAACAATCACAAGTGATCTGGCTGGCCAGCAGCAGAAGGGGGTGGTAGCTGGACTCTGGTGACATCATCAACCACCAGTATGTCTACTCTCCTTCTGTTATAAAGACAGAAGCCCTGAGTGGGGAGCATAGGAACTGAGGGAGTTTCATCAGAGGTGTGGGGCTGGGAAAACAGAATTCCCTGCTTTGGCTAAACACAAAGCCTCCCACAAAGGCTGATGCCAGGGTGTAACTTCAAATATTGCCTTCAGGCCAGGGGATGGACACAGAATGCAGCAGGAATGCAGCAACAGAAGGGCTCAAGGTCAGCTGGGCTGTTGATACAGGCGTCTAGCCTCAGTGCTGGGCACCTTAGACCTCTCAGGCCTCCTGACTCCTGGGAACAAAAGCAGAGGGGTTGTCCAGGAGTTTGAGGCTAGCATGATCTACATAGAAAGCTAGGCCAGACATGGCTGCATAGTGTTACCTGACTTAAAGAAAAAAGTATTCTGAAGGCAAGGGAAGTTGGGGTGAGGGTTGTTGCTTAGAGGACAGTGCTAGCTGAGCAAGCGCCATGACCCAAGATCGAATCCTGTAATCCCTAAAAGACTGGATGTGGTGACCTACATCTGTAATCCCAGCACTTGTATGGAGACACAGAGGCAAAGACCAGACAGGCCCGGTCTGAACAAACTGGAGGGAGAGACCATCTCCTAAATGTGGTGGAAATATTCTCTGTATGCTGCAAATAAAGGAGCTGTTTTGGCCTATGTAGAGCACCATAGAAGTGGGTGGAAAATCAGAGGACAGACAGGTAGAAGGAGGGTGGAGTTAGTCAGTCTCCATCCGATCCCGAAGAAGAGCCATGTAAGGAATCCAGGTGAGCCACAGGCTGGGCCATGTGGCAGGTAGATTACTAGAAATGAGTCGAATTAAGATGAAAGAGC
Source organism: Sigmodon hispidus (assembly GCA_004025045.1). Classification (NCBI taxonomy): domain Eukaryota; kingdom Metazoa; phylum Chordata; class Mammalia; order Rodentia; family Cricetidae; genus Sigmodon; species Sigmodon hispidus. The sequence goes on from PVIH01002100.1 coordinate 146,756, forward strand.
TAGCTAGTAATGTGCTTGAGACATGGGCCAAACAGTATGAAGTTAATGTAAGTGTCTGATTCATTTCTTTGGGGGACAAAAGCCGCCGTGGGCCAGGTCCGAACCTCCGGCCCAAACGGGGCTGGAAACCTTCTACAACACCTAAAAGCTGTCCTCTGACCTCAAAACACGTGCTGTGTGGTATGTGCACACCCACACAAACATAAAAATACATGTACACATACACAAAATTTTATAAATAAAAAATGTAAAAGGTCCCCAAGAAGCTGCTTTTGGTGCTCAGAGAGATGCACTGAGGGTACCTCCATCCTTGCCACACTAGTGCCAGCTCTGAGAGACCTGGGCCTGATTCTCCACACTCCACACAGGATGTATCCAAAGGAGCATCTCAGACTCCTGCTGCTCTGAAGACATGGACAAGTTCAAAACCAACATAAATCACTGAAACTAACAACCTTAGTTTCTACTAGAGCAGAAAGAATCTGTAGTAAGGAGGGCCAGGGGAGGGTATGTGACCCATACCTGTAGCTTAGCTGTTAGGAGGGTCTCATTTCCACATCTAAGTCTTTCTCAGATTAAAACCTGGCCAGGGAAATGTGAAGAAAAGAACTGGCTGTGTTCAAGGGTAGCATCGCTGCAATTAACTCTGAGACCTAGATACAACATTTATCTAAGGACTCCTCAGTCCAAAGCAGCCTTTTCATGTGTCAACCAAACTCACTTGTCACCCACCCTTAACTGTTTTCCCACAGGGGGTCAGAACTGAGCTCAGAGTGCACCCTGGCCTGGAAGTCAGAGGCTGGGGCTGTGGTCTGGTCACCAGTGGTGTCTGGGTCAGACACTGCTGCTGCTTCTCTACTAGAAAAAAAGCACATGGCAGTACTTTCCAGGGAGGTACTTCCACACTTCCATTTTTTCTTGGCAGTGTGAAGAACCTTCCCGTTGCCGCCTCCTGAGCTCCATGTCTAATGTCTCATTACTCTGGGACAGTGCTCCAAGCCACACTGTCTATTTTGTTGAATCTGCTTCCAAAGCAAGTGAGTACTGTGCAGTTTCTGTCCAGATGATCACTTAACACCTTTATCCAGTGTTTTAAATCTCACGAATGTTCACCTCTCAAATGCCTGACTGACAGATATCTTTCTACCAGCTGCCCGGGAGGCAAACAGGCTCAAAGCAATGGAACAAAACCATCTAAACCTCTAGACTTGAAGACTGAGGACAAAGCGGGCAGGAGACTTGGCACGGGTTAGGATTTTGTCCCCTGGAAGAGGAGTTGAGTTCATGAGCTGCCCTCGGGGCTTGGCGTCTCTGCTTTGAAAACCTCTTGCTTACTGGTGGTTTAAAAACAAAACAAAAAGCCTAGGAATATAACTAGAGCCTTTGTCCAATGCTGGCTTCCTGTGGGGCCCGGGTGAGAAAAGGGAGCTCCCACAAGATTCTGAAGCGCTCACAGACTCCCACCTTAGTACCTAGGAGGAAAGACATGCTAAGCCCATAAACTGGAGATAACCAGAAGGGAGGTGAGAACGGAAGCCTAGTGGGGTCACCGGAGTGTGACACAGCTGGGCAACTGGCAGGTAGGGCACCTGCTTGTCCTCTCCAGGCTGACAGCTTGTCTGCCCAGTCCCTGGTTCCCCCAACCAACTTCTATTCCCCATTTACCAGAAGACCTGCTACTGCCCTGCCCCCACTCCAGAAACCACTTCCTCCTTCAGTAAAGCACTCAGAGCTCAGGGCCTCTGCTAGGAGCAGAGGGGCTCATGGCGGCTGAACCAGTGACTCCACAAGCAGGCCATCTTCATTAGCTCGGGCCTCACCAGGGCATATGTGCAAAGCCACTTTTCCAGGAGGAATGAATCTATATGAGCTTGACACTGGCTAGTGCAGCAGCCGGAGGAAATAAGACACAAAACCTGAAAGTCGATGTTCCAAGGCACACATGCTCCTAGAATTAAGTCAGGATCCCAGGAGAATTTACTATGAAAACTTGATGGTTCAAATCCTGTTTGGGGCATCTTATTAAAAAGATCAGAAAAAAATAAACCCCATAAATAGAAACAGATGGACATGCAAGTGAGTGTTCTCTTTCATTCTCTCTCTCTCTCTCACACACACACAAAACAATAAATGGTATCAATCCTCCCCAAACCAAAATAAAATACTAGACTACATGTCTGGGTGAGTCTGCATAGTAAGAAGGCATGAATGCCCAGGTGAGTCTGTGCATGGTAAGGAGGTACCAGGGAAGGCAGCAGGCTGGGTCACAACTCACTCAAAGTTTATTTTTCCTTGGAACAGGAAGGAGTTAAATGTGACCCTCTTCTGCAGTAGGTGCTAACCAAAGGTCAAGGATGATATTCAAGCAGCAGGAGGAACCCAACAGGCCTGAGATGTCTGGTAGGGCTGTGGGGGAGGGTAAGGGGGGGAAGAACAGACAGTTAGCACCCTTCTGACTCCTGTAGGCAATTAACTTATATTTCCACGCAGGAGGTGCCCTTATGTTTAACTCTGTAGGCATAACTGTACATAATTAGAAGTCATAATTATAGCTCTCCTCCTAAAATGTGACCATAGTATCCATACTGACCTCTGGTGACCGCCTGGCCTCCATGCTGGGAAGTATAGACATTGAGGATTCGGCCTTACCATCATGGACAGTCAATGCCTCCCAGAAACTTCTCTGGTCAGGCATCTACACTTCCTCCCTGGGGAGCAAATATGGGATCTGTTTGGCGTTTTCTAATTATCCCTTTTCACTGGGAAATATTTTACTTTAAACAGACACAGACTAAGCCAGAGCCTTTACACCATCATCTCTTAGGCCACATGGGAAAGGCCAAAACAGCCATTCAAATTAATATGCCAGTAATTACTGTGCATCTACCATCTGATTACCCATGAAATGACCAACATGAAAAGATCAATTTCTGATCAGCTTTGCATTTGAGCATTTTGTAAAAGTTGCCATGGAGGCTCTAGGTCACTTAAATATGCTGATTTATCATTAGTTTATTATACCCTACCAGTCCCCAACCAGCCATAGATCTCAGCTTAGCCCAAATTGTGCTACTGAATAAAATATTTCACAGAAAACCAAACCTACCCGGGCTTTCAGATGCACAGACAGCTCTCAACTCTGGGCAGGGAAACAACAGAATTTGTGAGGTGAAGGGATACCCTGAAATCATGTCACTGATGAGCAGGAAGAATCAGGTCCAGGGAAAGTGAAAGAGCCCTGGGTGAGTCTCCAGCAGTACATGGGACCCACACTGCACATCAAAGATTCTCCGTCCCATCCACGCCTGGGGGAAGAAGACCTGAACAATCCTTTTCTCTTTTTTTGAACATAACACAGGAGTCCCAACAACAGGATACTTCCCAGAGATATCTGGAAAATGCTTTGGACTGGGTACCCCATAAAACAAATGAGATGGCAGAAAATCCAAAAGATCATTCCAGAATGTTTCTTTCAGTTCACAAATCTAACACATTTTATAATCAAAATGTGACTATCAACTTAATATATGCTAGTCAATTTCTCCTGTTTTCAGAGGCCCACCTGGACCCCCTACTCCTTTCTTTTTTAGGAGTATCTGCACCTTCACCTTCTCACACAATCCAAAAAAAGCCAACTTCTTTCCAACAGTACTTTTAAATCTCCAGCTAAGTGCTTGGGCTGGGGGGTGGGGGTGGGGGTAGGGTGGGAGAGGAGGTAATAGATAGTGCAGAACTCACTAGCTTCTGCCCAGCAGAGAAGAGAGATGGGAAATTCCTCAGTTCGGTAACAGCAGTTGCAGAGGCCTTTACAGACAAGTCCTGTCAACATCCTAACCCAGGCCAGAGGCGATTCCCACTTGGAGGTGTGAACTTCAAAAAAATGGGCCCAAGAAATACAGTTTTTACCCATACACATCTCTCTGAATAGAACTGCCTAGGAGTAAAGGATGGTTTTCTGTATTTGTAAAAGCTTTATTCAGTAAAGAGAAATAAAACCCCTACTCAGAGGTGTCCCAAACTAGGGTTTAAATAGAGAAATAATTGCCTCACTGCTTTTATAGGCATGTCACTAGTGAGATATACTACCCTAGTGCTGTTTTCTTCTGGTTCAGTAAGAGAAAGCAAAGGAACTGGGTGTAAATGCACCACAACAAAAGCATTTAATTGAGACCAGTGTATTTGCATCTCAAAGCTCACTCCCCACACAGCCACCAATGCAAACTGCACAGATCAAGTACCAGGGGAACCACTGAGATGGGCAAGGAGGGGCTTTCAGAGGGAAACATTCTCAAATTTTCAGTAATTATTGAAAAATGTTCATGTTATCCACTGGCCAGGAAGTCTAATGCCACAGGAGGCAAGGATGTTTTAACCATGTGCTAGCTTGCTATGGTCCTTGGGCTTGGGTTCCACACATCATCCAACATACCGCCATTCTCACAACCTTGAATCCTTTTAACAGGAAGGCTTTGTCGGGATGGCTTTCCTTGTGTGCCTCCCACCCCCAAGCTTTGCTTACCGCTCGGTAAAGGAGCATCCACTATATTGATCCCAAGTGTTCTGGTGACAGACAAGTCACAGATTAAACACCATCCTTTTCCATTTCAATTAAGTTGAGAACTGAACTGCACACTCCATTTGTTCAATGAGGTACCCCAGTGAAAGAAAGGATTAAAATCGGGCACTCTGAACCCAGGAGATGACTCAGTGGGTAAAGAAGGCACTTGCCACACGAGCCTGAAGACCTGTGTTTGGATCCCTGGAATGTACATAAAAAGTGAGATGCTATAGCGCACTTCTGTAATCTGTATACTTCGATGGAGACATGGGAGGTGGAGAGAATCATTGTCCTGGGTCAGTTTTCCTGGAGTATGCAGCGCAGGGGCATAAGCAGGAGAGACCTAGCCTCAGCAGAGTTACCCTCGGACACACGCGCTGTGGTGAGCGCACATGAGTAGATGTGTGCAAAAACCTAAGTAAATGACATTAACAGCAGTATTATTGGGTCATCCCATCTTTCGGCAGTCAAAATGGATCAGGTTTTAAAAGTAAAACATGCCAGCATGGTGGCACACGCCTTTAGTCCCTGCCCTCAGAGGTAGAGACAGGTGGATCTCTGAGTTTGAGGCCAGCCTGGTCTACAGAGCAAGATTTAGACCAAACAATGACAGCTAAACAACAACAACAACAACAACAACAACAAAAATCCTCACAAAAACCAGGAAACAGGGAGGGATGCAGGAAATATTTTGTCCATATCACAAAGGCTGGTATATATAGATGCTCTGCTCACCCTGTTTTTCATTTTATTTTCCAAACTGTCCATTTAGGGCAACAGGAACACAAGTTTCATATTTCTCCACAGTGTCTAGAGGCCTATTTTCTCTAAGCCCTTTGCAAAAACAAACAAACAAGAAGAAGAAGAGTAGCTAATGAATCACACATGGCTTTAATTATTGATTCCATTTTACCAATAATAACAATAATAATAATTTGGGGAGGAGAAGATGGCCCAGAGGTAAAAGTTTGTCTGTGAGTCTCATGATGAGTGTGACTTTCAGGACCCACACAGTAGGAGAGAAGCAACTGAGGTTGCCCTTTGACCTCCTCTGGTGCCCCCCATATATACACACAAATAAACTCTTTTAAAAATGTTGCTCTATGTGGAGCATGGTGGATGGTGGCACATGCCTTTAATCCCAGCACTCAGGAGGTAGAGGCAAGTGGATCTCCACGAGTTCAAGGCCAGCCTGGACTACAGAGTGAGTTCCAGGACCACCAAGGCTGTTACACAGAGAAGCTCTGTCTCGAAAAACCAAAAAGTTAATTTATTTGATTCTTTGTATAAGTATAAATACTTCTCATCATATACTGTCCCAATAAGCCAGCTAACATCACTGTACATGAACCATTTTAAACAAATCAGAAGCAATTTTGGAAATTAAGCTGTGGAGTTAGCTCACAGCTGCCACCCTCTTTATGTTTGGTGTACCCAGTTCATCTCTGCCACATTTACTAAGGAGGCAGAAAGGCCTCACTCTTCTTCACACAGGCGGCGGTGGCCTGCACTCTTAAAGGATCTGGACAGTTCTTACCCTCCACATGCTTTTCACAAGCACTGAAGGTAGCCTGTACGTGAGGGAAGAGAATCCTGCATCAGATGCTCAGCCCATAAAAAGGTTTAGTGGGAGCTACATGTAAACATGAGGCACTGGTGTTTCTGGGATGGGTCTGTAAACCCATGTGCAGCTCCCAGAGAGGCAGGCACACAGAGAAAGAAACCGGGGCTAGCCTCCTCCCTACTGAGAGTGGCAGCGCAATAGGACAGCATTGTGCCCTCTTGGTGATAAAAAGCATGACCTAAGGTTTGTGGTGACATACCGTTTGTAATTTAAGAAATAAATTTTGTCTGAAGATCAGAGGACAGAGTCAGCCCCCACCCCCCAGTCAGCCACTGAGGCCAGGTGCATGCCTTTAATCTCTGCTGTGAGGAGAAGTTCTTTGTTTCTTTTGCTTTTTTTTCAAGACAAGATTTCTCTGTGTATAACTTTCACTGTCATAGAACTCACTCTGTAGACTCAAATTCATAGAGATTTGCCTGCCTCTGCTTCCTGAATGCAGGGATTAAAGGTTTGTGCCACCACTGCCTGGTTCTGTTTCTCTTCCAGACTGGGTTAATCTTCTGTAGTCCAAGGTGGTCTTGAAGTCACAGAGATCCAGACGGATCTCTGCCCCCAGGAGTGCTAGGTGTGTGGCACCACTGCCTGAGTTCCATGGCTGGCTCTGTCCTCATCTTTAGACAAGCTTTATTTCTTAGCGGATACACAAAAGATCACCACAAAACTCTCGGGTGCTTGTGAAATTTGCCGATTTTTTGACTAAATATATTTACTCAAAATTCATGTGAGGTCACAACTCTAACAGGTTTGGTATTTGGACACAGGAGCGATCATTCTAGACTGGGAGATGCCTCAGACAGCAAAGTACCTGCCAAATAACAAGGTTTTGAGGTCAGCTCTCTAGAACCCACACAAAAAGCTGAGTGAGGTGGCATGTGCCCATAACCCCATTTTTGGTCAGCCAAAAGAGTGAGCTTCAGGTTCGGTGAGAAATTGTCCAAAGAATAAAGGCAAAGAAGAACCAGAGATAGACAGCTGATGTCAGCTGGCCTCTGGACTCCACACACATGTATATACGTACCTGCAAGCACACGTTCACACACCCACACTAACATGTACTTGCAACATAAACACAGATCAAGCATGTTGTTACCATGCGCTGTGCTTCCAAGGATCCAATTCCCTTACAAGCAAACACACAAACAAAAATGTGGAAACCATTTCTCAAATAGTTAGGAAACTGTTAAAGATGAAATAAATCAGTGTATATTCTCTCCACACTTCGATGATGTATCTTTCTGATTAACAACCAACAGGCCCCAGCAGGTTACCCAGCACAAGAGGCCTCATTTCTTTATCTGCTAAATGAGGGAATTTCTTTATCTGGAGTAAGGGGGTTTAATGGATCTTTAAAGCAGACATGCTATCATCTAGGGTTGTACCCTCCAGCCTATCTTAGAAAGGACAACATTTGCTGGGGACAGGCCCCCAGCTCTTCTCCTCAATACAGGATCCGCTCTTGGCCTGTATGGCAGAGCCCTTTCTGGGCCTTCTGGTTACTCCACTGCCCAGACAACTCCACAGCAAACAAAAGCCTGGGCTTCCTCGAGCCAGCTCCAAGTTGGGAACCTGCCTATTTTGTTAGCTTTGGGGCAAAGGGAGGGAACAAACAGCAGCTTCTGTGAGTCAAGCTGCTGAGACTCTTTACTCAGTTAGGACCATGAAAAGGCGGAGACTGTTAAAGGGCTCTTTCTAGGCGCCTCACCCTGACCCACCCACCCAGATCTCCTTGTGGTGCACTTGACTGAGGAGGTGGTTAGATTTGATGGTAGGCAGCCATATTTTTTGCACTTTGTCCAATTCATTTCCCCCCTCTCAGCCCAGTAGGAACTAAATCAGGTGAATGAACACTTACCTTCTAGCTACATGGCGTATTTCCTTAAAAGAAAAAATACAGGCTGCAACCTGCTCCTTGGGAGCCATATGGTTCTATTTTCTACTGTGTACCACAGGGCCTGGCTCTGAACGTGCTCCTGGGTAAAGAAGCCAAGTCTCTTGAGAAAAGAAGAATGAGAGAAACAGCTAGGGCTCAGAAAGACAAATACTTCGTGTTTTCTCTTGCACATGCAGAACATGGGTTTTCCATACATGTCTCCACACACTGCTACAAGAAAATATAAGAGGGACCGTGGGGAGAAAGAAGGGAAGTGTGGTGGGGGGCAGGAGAGGATAAGGGGGTGAATGTGGTCACTGCTCATGATAAACTTGAATGAAAACATCTTCACGGGGCCAGGGGTGTAGCCCAGTTGGTAGAGAGCTTGCTTGCCTGGCATGTCCAGCACCCTGGGCTTCAGTTCCTAACACAACAAAAGCCAGTGGCAGCAGACCATGAGTGTAAAGTCATCCCTGGCTGTGTCATGGGTTCTAAGTCAGCCTGGGCTACATGAGACCGGTTTAAAAAACCAAAACCGTGGGAAATGAATAAGTGAGCCTTCCTGAAACCGTTTGTATGGTAAACATACGGAGTTAACATGGCTGACAAGAAGGAAGAGGGTCTTCGAGGCAAGGGTGGTGGAGTCTTGTAGAGGCTTATTTTGCAAGGCGTCTAAATCAGATAAAAACAGGATTGGTTGCCTCATTATGCAATTAAACTGTAGTCAGCAATGGGCACGGTCTTCTATCTTTCAAAATCCAAACTAGTTATTCAAGCTTTCATTACGCACAGTTCACAGACTCTATTGGGTGAAGGCATCCAATTTTTCTTGTCTGGGTTAGAGTTTTAAAAAAAAAAATGCTGTTGTGCAAATCTGAGAGCTAGTCTCCATAAAACAATCACAGTCCCCTTCTCTTCTTCCAAATACCTTTTTGCTTCATTTCTTCAGAGCTAGATTTGGGGTGGAGGCGGGAGAGCAGAAAGCAGAAGTACTATCCTAATGGGCAGTGTGACTTCTTACACACACACACACACACACACACACACACCCCGGTCCTTGTCTGACTGCTGACTTTAGGAGCATACCCATTTGTGCTGTTGTATCAAAGGCTCCTAGTACTTAAAATGTCATTTTTAAATTAATTTTATACCCTCGAGGAAAAACCAAATTGAGTGTTTCCCATCTGAAGAAAGTAGGAGGCGCTAGCTAGGTGTAGGATTCACTGAAAAACGGGGCACAAGAACTCTGCTCTTTAGACGAAGTGACAGGCTTGCTTTGGTGGGACACTCATAAACCTCTATCAGCCCCAGGAGGAAAGAGGCCACTTGGTATAATTTCTGCTTTGTGACAGCCAAGAAAATAAACAGGGCCAAAATCTGTCTGTCTGTTTGTCTGTCTGTTTGTCTGTCTGTCTGTCTGCCTGTCTGTCTGTCTGTCTGTCTGTCTGTCTGTCTTTGGCCTGTGACTGGTGGCCAGACAGCTGAAGAATGTGATGGTTTTGCTGTCTTACTGTAGTAACCGCTGGGCATGTGTAGGTTGAGGATGAAATGGCTCCTGGCACCCGAGACTCTCTGATCCTTTACCTTACAAACAGGCCAGCAACTTCTCAGCAAAGAAAGTAACTCCAGTAGTTGCTTGGCAACACTCGGCAGTCGGCTGAGAGTGGCTCTGGAGGCCTGCATACCCCGCCAGAAGATGGGCAGCTAATGGAGCAGCTTGGTTGCCCATTGGGCCGACTGGAAGCCAGCCTGGCTCAAACCCCTGAGCCTGGGCTGGTTACATTGTTTCCACACAAGCACTGGCAATGGTGTTTACTGAAGACTTAGTGTGGCCAGATGCACGGGGAGAGCTAGAAGTATGCACTGGGGTGGGTCAGGGCTAATGGGAAAATAACACTCGGGCTATCAACTGCTACATCTCCTCTCACCTTCCCAACCTCACTGATAAAATCCAGAGAAAAACCCCAACTTCAACTCAAGTCAGGGTAGAAAAATCAGCCAGGGGGCAGGTAAATAAACAGGTAACAGCACGATCCTATGATAAATGTGTTTCATTACCACACAGCCCAATCTGGAGGCTTGGCCTGGTACCAGAACTTCAGCAAATACCTTCCAACAGGGACCCTGGTATGGAGCTTTCTCCCCCTGTGCTCTCTCTCCTGGTGGCCCATGTTCAGAACCCCCTCTCGGCTTTAGCCTTCAGAGCTGCGTGGCTGGCTGCACACTCATTCTATCTCCACCGATTCTGACAACCCCTCTCTTCTCCCTGGGAAGGTGGGCATATTGTGTAATGCCCAATCCTAACTCCAGGCTGTTTCTCATCATGGGGCACAGTCATCAGTATCTTCCTTAACCATTTGCTTTCGATCTTTACTGCCCCACAGCAGAAGCGGAGGCTCCGGAATGGGGGTGCAATAGCACTGATTGTTAGTATTCCTTGGTCTCCCCTTCCTTTTTTTTGGGGGGACAGGGTTTTCTGGGTAACAGTCCAACAGTCCTGGCTGTCCTGGAATTCGCTTTTGTAGACCAGGTTGGCCTTGAACTTACAGAGATCCTCCTGCCTCTGCCTCTCAAGTGCTAGGACTAATGGCATCACCATCACTGCCTGGCTTAATTTAGGCCTTGAACGAACAGAGATTCAGATCTCTGTCTTCCTAGTGATGGGATTAAAGGCTTGGGGCACCACTCCCTGACCTGCATGGCTTGCCTGTGGATGACTCTGTCCTCAGATATTCTAGTTAAATTTAATTAAATATACTATATATCACCATACCAGCGCTTTGCCCATTTTCTCCAAAGGATGCCTTTACTTATCTTATGTGCTGATTCTGACTTCACAAGGAATGTGGCAGTCCTGGAGGCTGCTCAGAAAAGGATCAGTTGTTTGTAGTAAGAAAAGGCCAGAGGTGATAGTTCAGGTTGTCAATGTTCTGTCTCCCTACTCAGACTTGCTAGTCAGAACAGCACCAACAAACCAACAGGGTCAGCACTCTGTTGCTGGGCTCATTTTAAGCCACCATTTAGATGCTTTGATGCTGGAAGCCACTTTGCCTTTCTGGATTTCAGTTCCTTCTCCAAAGAGGACCAAACAAATCCTAGGTCACAGGATGATGGTTGAGAATTAAGGGTTGTTTGTTTTGTAAAATAAAAATATATTTAAGAAATTTTAGTTTTAGCCAGTCCTTAAGAAATGTTAGCTTTCCCCTCTCACCAATGGAACACAATTAGTTGAAATGGAGGTAGCCAAGTCCACCTGGAAACCTTGGAAGCGGCCATGACCCTTCTCTCAGGGGCCCTCCTCTGTGCTGAGCCTGCAGCAGCCCAGCCTGGCTCACAATGCTGCTGTTAGTTAGGTAAAATGAGCCTGACGTGTGTTCTCTACTTGCTAGTGAACGATATCACTTATGGCCATCTTCCTCTTTAGTTCATTGCCACTGTTATGTTTCTGGATTCCATGGTAATATGTAGCTGGTCACAGGGCTCTTCATTTGTGCTGGTACCTGCCTGCGCAGTGTCTGCATACCTAGCTGGGCCCTAGGAGCTGGGAGCGTCTACGCCAGCCAATGAATGGACCTTTTGTGTTACACTTCATTCTAAACGATGACTACGATACAATCAGTTATTGTGAAAACGAGGCCATTACAAAGCCGATCATGTAATCCCATCTACTTGTCTCTTACTCCAAGACAACACACAGGTACCTGTGTTGTTTACAACTACAAGCTGTAAGGGATATGGCTCAGGTCATTAAATACTGGCCTTGCAAGCATGAGGGCCTGAGTTGGAGTCCTCGAACCACCTATATAAAAAACTAGGCATGACGGTGTGTGCCTCTAATCTCCATGCTGGGGGCAGGGCAGAGAGAAGAGAGGGGGATCCTGGGGCTCATTGCTCAGTCAGTTTAATACAATAGATGAGCCCCACATAGGGATGACAGTCCCTGTCCAGAATAACCAAGAGGGTGGTATGTAAGATTGATCTCTGGCTTCCATATACCTATAAACACATGTGCTTATGTATCCACTTCCCCCTTACACACACACACACACACACACACACACACACACACACAGACTATAATGTCAACTGAGTGTGACTGCTCTCCATAAATGGAGACATACTTCTATTTTGTGACTTATTTTTTCCCCATAGAGTCTTGGCATCCACTCCTCTGGGAACAGAGGTATGTGGCCCATGCCTCTTTGTTTCCCCATCAGATGAAAACATCAGCTGATTCCAGCATTCCCTGGTCCCGGACGAGGTTGTTTCCAACTTTTCTCTTTCATGAAGAATGCTGTGGGTGAGAGCCCTTGCATTTGTGTCTGATTTTTGCATGTAACGGTGGCTCTTCCACAGAAGGCCACAGAAAGACGCCTGGGCCTTGCTTCTCTGGTCTGTAAGATGAGGGCTGAACCAACTACTCCCACTCTGGACTTTATGTCTCCAAGGCCAGTGCAAGAAGCCTTTGCCTCCATATTTAACACCATCCTGTTCTCAAGGTTTCTATAAAACAAGCTCATGCTGCCTTACTTTGGTTTTCTGCTAACATGCAGAGTCATTTCAAATCCTCCCTATAACGCTCCTTGCCCTGTGGAATTTCTACTCTTCCTGGATACCTGGCAGGCATCAGTGGAGATGGGCAGAACAGAACTTCTAGCACTAAATTCACACCCGTGTCAGCCCCACAAGGGAAAGGGGCCTGTCTTCACTCATCATCACGCACAGGAGCACAAATGTGCCACCCTTGATAAACTTACGAAGTTATCTCCTAAAGGGGGCAGTGGCTACTCTTGCCAGGAATAGCTTAGTGCAGGATGACTTGAGTCTCTGTGACTCAGTTTCCACATCTGGGAAATGGGATAATGGAAACTCCTTCGCTGATGGGAATGCTGGGTCCATTTGGCCAGCTGACACTTGCCAAGCTAGAGAAGGGGACTAGTGATGGAGATAGTTATCATCAACATTTGCTGAATATTCCATTTGATCCATGAGATATGGTGTCAGTGACAGTCCTGGGATTGCTGGAGCGCAGGGCTAAGAGGCCTCTGGGCTAGCCACGCTGGAAAACTACACATTAAAAAGAAGAATGAGAGCTGCTACTTGTAGCCCTGTTGGCAGCTTTACAGCATATTTGCTTTTATTGCAACAGTGTATTATAGCCATGGCAGAGCAGGGCTTTGCGCTGTCTTGCTTTGGGAAGCAATGCTTTCCTAACTGCTCTCTAAGACCCTCCTCTTGCTGCTCTTCCTCTTTGCACAGCCAGCCAGCAGCACTTCTTCCAGGATGAGCCGGGGCTCTGGGTTCTGCTGGGGCCTCCCTCGATTCCTATTTAGATCATACAAAGTAGCAGAGCAAAGCGGAATTCAGGTTCTGGAGTCACATGAGGTGGACTCAAATCCCAGCTCAGACCCTCACCAGAAGCGTGACCTTAGCTACTCAACTTGTCTGCGCTTCGATCCTCTGACCTATAAAATGGTTAGGACTGGGTGAGGCAGGGGACTCCTTGGCACTCACAATAACCAACACATTGTCATAGCAGAAGGACTCAGCTAAAGTGCTGTCAACACACACACACCCCCCACATCACACACACACACACCCCACACATACACACACCCCACATCACACATACACACCCCACACACACTCCATACATACACACACTCCACATCACACACACACACACATATACACACCTTACACATATATACCACACACATATATACATACATACCACACACATATATACATACATACCACACACACTACACATACACATGCACACACACAAACACACACACACAGAGCTTTCTCCCACTGCCTATCCAGCAACTGGGTCAAGAACATGTATTCATAGGCTGAATGATGGGAGAGGATGTACCCACAACTGGCAAAGAAGGCACCAACTATGCACCCAGTCTTGGCCCTCAGGAGCCTCTGCGGCTGACCTGCCCCGCAACCCAAGCATACATTTTGATAGAGGGGATGAAGGCATTGGAGATTCAGCCTTAGGCAAATACCCCAACAGTCTCTTTAGAGCAGCGATGTAAAGATGAGCCAAGACTCCTCATTCAAGGTCTAAGATGATAGAACACAGGGACTAAAGACTGGCTGGGTGGTGGGGTGGGGGAGGTGGGGGAACCACGGCAGGAAGGAGAATCAAGGGGAGTTACAGGGCTCCACAGAAGAGGTGAAGAGGTGCTCAAACCGCAAAGGTTACAGAGCTGGGCCAGGGGCTCAACAGGAGTTTGAGGATGTACTAAACACACAGGCTGCCTTCACAGTGTCAGCCAGCAGCCAAGACAGAGGCCTGGGTGTATAACACAACTGCCAGTGTGGCTGCAGGGCTACTCAGAACTGCCACCGAGGAATAAAACAAAAGGTGTAGAGTAGATTTTATTATCTGACAGTAAATACAGTGTTAACAATGATCATTCTGTTATAACTAGAGTTCTATTTCAGCGGAGCAGCTCAGAGAGTGTTTCTTCCTTGCTCCCGGATGGTGTTCTATTGCTATGACAACCAATAACATTTCGCACGCCAAGGAGCACTATATCATGTATCACCATAGCAGAAAGGGAAATGCCACACTGTACTTAAAAGCCACCTTCCTCTCTCCCTTTTAAAGCCTGTTATCACTCCGCATGCATTATTCACCACGCCGTATTATATATAACCTTTGGTTACAGTCAGATTTGTGATATAGGTAGCGGAAGCCAGAAAGCCTTGCAAATCCCTTAACATTTTACAACAAATAATAGATAACCAAACTGCATTATTCTGGTTTTTCTTCAAGGCCGTTACAAAGAACTTGCTTTTACCAAGTTCCTCATTGGATCAAAGGTCTTTGTTAGACTTCTGCAAATGCATGCCTTGTACAGTGAGAACAGGCAGTGATGGTGTGAGAATGGGAAGTATCCCTTAAAGAGAATTTTTCAATACATAAACACTGCTTCTTGAAATGCTTCACTTGAAATATTTACATGAAATAATAAATGGTTTCATGTACTTATACAACCTTTCCTTGAGGATGTAGTTATTGCCATGGAAAACCACACCCAAATACCGAGCCACCTGATGCTCTGTACTGCTGATGCTGATGTACCTTGGGAGTTTCCCTGAGTCTACCCACTTGTGTCCTTGGTAGCTCTGGCCAGAGTCAACCAACACTAGGTATTTTCAGCTTCACTTTAATATCTGCCGCCCCTGCCTGATCCCAAAGATTGGGAATATATGAAAATCAGACAGGATAGTCATGGAATTCCAAAGAGGCTGGTGACAACCTCAGGGGACGGACAGAGTTCTGTGAAGATTCCAGGAACGTTTACCTTAAATCTTAGTAACTCACCCTAATGGATTAACTAAAATCCATCTCGTTAGGTCAAGCCTCATGTAGAGAATGACCATAAAAGGGGTTCATCCCAGCAACCAGGAGCAGAGACACTTGATGAAGTTTAGGTTGACACCCACGGGCCCAGAAAGTGACTTGGTTGGCTGGGAGGTGGTATCACCCCACAGGAGCAAGCTCCCTCCCCACACTGAGAAGATACAATGGATGACGGCTGATGTCCCTGTCCCTTTAGTGTTATAAGTATAATTTTCTTGGCTTTCCTTTTCTTCTCTCATTTATTGACGGATTGTTTTTTGAGACAGTGTTTCTCTGTGTAGCCCTGGCTGCCTGGGACTTACTCTGTAGACCAGGCTGGTCTCAAACTCTGAGATCTACCTGTCTCTTTCTCTTTTGGGATTGTTACTTTTCGAAGACAATGTAACAAGTGTTTCTTTTTAAACTTGTTATTTGATAGCAAAAGTTATGTAGAAAGTATTTAAATTTTTGGGCTTGCCATAGTTTTTCTGAAAGTCAAAAAACAAAACAAAACACAACAACAAAACCCGGAGCTTTAGTTTTGTTTGTTTGTTTAATATGACCTGAAGAGCCAGATGTTGCTTATGAGTCGTATACTTACAGTAATTGAGGGACCTTAATGATTCTGATCAGAACGCATACTCAGAATGCACCTTCTTGTCCCAAGGGGTATCTGTGTGTGGGGAGAGAATGCAAGGCAGAAAAAGGACATAGCAAATCACGGAAGCTGGTCTCGAAGCCCCGATAAACAGTGGCACCAGCCATAGGGGTACAGGGTACCAGTCCTTCATTCCAGTCCCTGTACCAGACTCCTAGTGCTTTACATCAGTCCTTCCCACTGTGGAGGTGGCCGTGAAAACACAGGGCTGACACATGTGGATTGATGGAGCCCAGGCTGGCTCCAAACTCACAATGTAGCAAAGGAAAATCTGCAACTCTCCTAGAGTGGTGAGATGATAGGCATGCCCCACATCCTCAGTTTATGTGGTGCTGAGAACTGAACCCAGGGCTTTGTGCACTCTAGACAGGCACTCTCCCAACTGAGCCACATCCCCAGTCTTTGTCCAGATTTTTTTTTTTTAACTGTTAGTGTACGGGGAATGTAGAAATCACAAAGACTGAACTACCTGTCTGGTCACCTCTGGTTTCTCTTAAACCTTACAAACACTTCTCAGGTGTGCTCCTTCCGGGCCTGTTTGGAACTTAATGTCAAGGACAGGCTGGATGTTTGGGAGAAGTTTCCAATGACCCCCCACACACACACACAGAAGACCCTGGAGGGCAGAGGGGAAGGAAATCCTCAAGGGAGGCAGATGTTTGGGACGTGGAAACATAGAGGAACAGCATGGAATGTGGAAATAGAGGACAAAGCAGAGGTGTGTTTAAGAAAACCAAATCTGTAGTGCCAACTGTAGAACAGAATAGCCTTGAAATATAACTGAGTATGTAGGCCAAAGAACACACTTCGCTTTGAACTTGAAGTCGTAATTTCACCAAGGTCACTTACAGCATAAGAAAACTTCGGAGACCCTAAGGTGTAGCATATACTTAGGAGCTTAATTAGATTTGTAAGAATTGCCCGAGTGCTCTGGGAGACTTGTTTGTTGAGTCAGGCAATTGAGTACTTATAAATTTAATAAGTTCGATTTCCTTTACAAATGCCACTTAAAATGTTTAAAGGAGTTTAATTAGCTAAGTTTGCAAATTAGACCAAACATTAGTAAAAAAGGCCCCTTTAAAAGTGATTGTTAGAAACTGTTAGGCTTATACATAAAATAATGAGATCTGTGAACTGCTCTTAAGAGCCTTAGAAAAGCCAGGCTTTAGATTTTTAATTTCAACAGAAATTAATTTCAATGAGTAAATATCAGAATGTTGTTTCCAGCCCCTACAGCACTAAAAAAAAGGTGTTCACTCTTCAGTAGGTACTCAAGTGCCTGCTAAGTGCCAGATCTACCAGCCCCAAAGAAGCACATATCCTGGCTTTGCCGATCTGGCAGGAAAGAGTAACTATTCTATAGGAAAACAGATGCCAGTTGCCAAGGGAAGGCCAGAGCTGCTAGAGGAACTGAGAGGCAGAAAGAGATGCCAGCTCCGGAACTGGATCCAGTTCACAATTTGTCTCCTGGGGCTCGTGAGTCTTTCTTCTGCCTTCCTTCTGTTCTGCAGGTATTCATGTTTCTGCAGTCCTATTTACCTTATGCGTCTGTTAGTATTATATAAAAGGTCATAAAGACAGAGCCCAAAGAATTCACTGAGAATTCTGTCTGTGACCTTGGTGATGACCTTGTTCCTTTCGTCACCTTCTTGCCCACCTTATAGGTGAGACTGGCAGGCCACTGGCCTCTGGACAAGTAGTCTATACCAGGAGCACGTTTAGGACTGGTTAATTTTAGATATAGAATGAAAGCAACTTAATTTCCAAAATGAAGTCCAAAAGGCCAGGATGCCATTCTGGTGAGGACATGGTAAATTTCCAAGTGGCACGAGGGAGGCGGAACCCAGTTGCTCCTGGCCATCCTTTGAATTAGTTTCCGTGAAGTGTTATGGGTTCAAGTGTCCCTCCCCTGAACCCACCCTACGTCTATGTCCCAAGCAGCACTCAGAACATGCACTTGTTCAGAAACCAGGTCATTACAGACGCCACTAATCCAGCATGGCCAGCATCCTTATACAACAGGGAAATGAGGGCACATAAAAAAGACTAAAGAAGAAAACAGTCAGGTGAAGACGGTTCTCTGCCACAACTCCAGAAGCTAAGAGAGAGTCAGTGCAGATCCTTAGAGTCAGTGCAGATCCTTCCCTGGCATCTTGGGGACAGTGACCTTACATATGCCTGATGCCAGCCTTCTAAGCCCCCAACATGTGCAAAAATAAAACTCAGCCATTACCAGACTTTGTTTCAGATGTCCTAACAACCCAACATGGTAAGAAAATGGAGCTGGAGGTAAACCCAACTTTGGGAAAGGTCCATTAAATTCTCTACCACAGAGCAACTTGAAGTCAAGGTTCCTTTTGTAAATCCAGAATTAGACTCCAAGTAAAATAAGGGTTATCTTGGTCAGCACGCTGGTGGATCTTAGCGCCCCCAAAGTGAAGACTATGAAACTGTTTTGGGATCTGGCTGATGGTTTTTCCAAATCACCATTTTCAATGTCTCAAAAAGTAGGGCGGATATGGCTGTGATATTGACGTGAACTACACTGTGTGTGTTTCCCCACAGCCTGGAATGGACTACTCTCCTGCTTCTTCACCTCAGGTGTCTACATGGCATGTACCCGCCCAATCTAGACAGTTCCAATCCTTTTTCTTTCAGTCAGGTGTCTTCCTGTGGCTGTGACAGCAAATGATGACAAAGGACAAAATAGGTATAGGACAGCGTCATGTGGTTTTCTTTTTTTTTTTTTTTTAAAGATTTATTTATTTATTATGCATACAGTTTTACAGAAGAGGGCACCAGACCTCATCATAGATGGTTGTGAGCCACCATGTGGTTTTGCTGGGAATTGAACTCAGGTCCTCTGGAAGAACAGTCAGTGCTCTTAACCTCTGAGCCATCTCTCCAGCCCCCGTCATGTGGTTTTCAAAGGTTCCCACAGCGATGGCCCTTCTGAGCTTTTCGGGTGACTATGGTAGACAATCACTAAGCAATGACCCTGTGTCATCTCCCTGCCCTCTAGGTGTGCATGGGTGTGCTGGCTTCTAGAACAAAAGCCAGCACAGGCCCGGGGTTTCCTTCCATGAGAACAACCCGTTCAGCAGACTAGCAAAGTGACTTTTCTGACGCCTGGAAGGGAAGCAGAAGATGCTGAGGAGCGTACACATGGAGAATAAACACACAAATGGGGTTGGTGCTAGTCTACACATAGTAGTGACACCCTGGTGACAAGCCAAATGGACTATAGAGATCATATGCTATTGCCTGGGCAAGGACCAAAGCCAGCACCCCCCAACACTTCCATTCCCCCAACCAGGAAACAAACTTTTTTCCTTCTTCAATGACTTTTTTTCCCTTCCTAGACAATTGGTTTCTTTGGCCAATGCCCTGCCATGTGTGGGTGAGAGCTGCATGAGGACAGTAGGAAGAAAAGGTACATATTTAATGCAGCACACACTGAGGCTACTAAGCGAGCAAAGGAAGATGGGAGCTTCCAAGAGAGCCCCACAGAGCTTTGGCCCACGCATCAACACAACAGGAGACCGACACCTACAACTGACCAGTCCCAGCTGTGCAGACACCAGCTCAGCAGAGCTGAGGCCCTGGCTGTGTGACTCCCAGTTTCTCAATGTAATGGATGACTCCAGGCTCTAACAGGCTCTGGCCCCTGGACACCACGGAATGAGATAAGACCCTCAGAAATGGGGGACCATGGGCCACAATCAAAAAGTGTCCAAACCAAAGTATCACAAAACAAATGTTTTCCCCATGTGGTACTTCTGTCTGATGAAGCCAAGGACGTCAAGGTATGGCCCATCACCATGCCACAGTTTGTGAACAAAGAGGTATGGCCACGTATCTGTGTACCCAGGCAGACAGAAAATCCCTATGAAGAAGGACAGTGTTCCTTTTAGTTTTCTGGATGCAGGTACAGAATACTCACAAACTTTCCAGTGGCTGTTCCCTTTCTCTGCTTCTTCCACACTTCTCCAACCTTCTACCTCCCTAACCTCCTCTACCAGGAAGCCCAAGCTGTCTGAGTCAGAACTTCAGCTGCAGCACTTGCTAGATCTGCGGCTATGGCTGGACCGTCTCCCTGCACCTGGCAGACTGGGCATTACTCCAGCTCAGCTACTGTTACTATTATTTTCAGAAATACATGGGGGTTTGATTTGTATGGCTAGGCTGGCTAACCCAGGGATCCGACTGTCTCTGTCTCCTCTTTGCTTGGTTACAGATGTGTGTTGTCATGGCTGGCTTTTCCATGGATGCTGGAGATCTGAACTTCAGTCCTTCTGTTTGTACAGTTGCGGACACATTACCAATGGAACCATCCCCCCAATCCCGAGTACTCATCTCTCACATACAGTTCCAGAAGGGCAGAGACTTGTCTGTTGTGTTTACTGGAGAATCCCAAGTACCAGACTGTTCCAGGCACACATTAGAACCAATGGTCACGTATTCATTGAACAGATTGGATGAACTTGACTTTGTAGGTGTACAGTCCTCATCTTTTTCTAACATAACTTGTAATAGCTGAACTTAGATGTCTGTGTTATTTTTAGTGTACAGGCACGTTCTGACCTTTTCTGAAAATAATAGCTTCCATTTATAAAGAATGTGCACATCCAATTCTCACAGAAGAGTAATACAGGCTTATACTATATCTGAGGGTGTCCACTGAAGCGTCATAGCCCAGCATAAAAGCCAGAGCTCCAGACTGCTGATAATAAGGACGGTGTCCCACTCCACACCTGTGAAAGGCCACTTACGGCATGCTGAGAAGAAGCAAGTCTGTGTAATATTTCTGGGACTGACCAACCTTGAGTGGTTTCATGGTTCTTGTTCTACTGAACAAAAGACATGAGCTGGCCCTTGCTTCTTTGCCCCCAAATGCTATCTTAAGTAATTTTCTTTCCAATTAAAAAAGGGGGGGGTGGTTGGTGAAACACAAATTCCAGCCAACTTCTCAGGGTAAAAGCTATCTTCAAGAGTCCTCAGCCTGGCTCGTCACTTCTACAGAATACCTCAATGTCTTCCTACGCCTGCCTTAAATATCTTCTTCGCCCAGTTGTTTCTCTTCTGGGTTTAACTCTGCATCATAATCCTAGAGTTAGGATTAAAAGTATGAGCTACCACTGCTTGGTTGTTAGGTCTGAAACTCACAGAAACACAGAAAGATCTCTGTCTCCTGAGCACTGGGATTAAAGGCGTGAGGTACTCTCTGACCCTCCTGGCTTGACTGTGGGTGAATCTGTTCTCTGATATTCCTGGTTGATTTTATTAAATATAAAATATATCACCATAGGTTGGTAACTGCCAAGATGGCCCAGTGGATAATGCACTTGCCATGCAGGTGTGAACTTGGATCCCTGGCACCCACGGGGTAGTCTGCCTACACTATCAGCTCTCAGCTTGAGGCATTGCCTCAGTAAATAAAATATGATTAAGGAAGACCCCAGCATCACCAACCTCTGACCTTTATCTTCACACATACATGTATGCATGTACCCATACATGCCTGCGTACTTCAAACACAAAAGAAAACAGCCCATGCCCTTAATAGAAAATTTAAGGAAAGCCAAGAATATAAAGAAAGGAATTAAAATTTCCTAGACCCTCATCTAGTGTTAGCGTTCTGACCCACTTCCAAAAGTCCAGGCAAAGAAACAATAACCCGGTGTCCTGAGGTCAAGCTCCCCTTAAGAAAAAAGCCTTTCCCCTTCCTGCCAGAGGACTCCTCATGCACCTCTGCTCCCCCTCTTCCCCACCCCTCCCCTCTTCCCTTTCTCCCTTCCTCCCATAAAATAAACCTTTTTCACATGGGCTGCCTGCATGTGTGCCTTCCTGCAGGTCCCCGTGGTTACTGCCATGTGTTACCCACATGGCATCTCTGGCTCTTACCCAGTATGGGGCCTTTGGCTTCCACCCACGGGGTCTCTCTCTCTCCCACCGATTCTAAAATATAACAATGTTATAACTGCTTTACATAGTACAGATGCCCCTTACAATGGTTTGACTCGACATGTCCCACCGTAGGATGTGGCTGTGACATGCATTCAGCCGGACACCACATTTTTAAAAGCTTCTCCTGTGGTTCCTTCATGATACCGGGGCCGTAGCTGTGACTGGGAGGACTGGGTTCTCCAGTGTGCAGTATGGTTAAGCTGGGTGGGAAGGGGGTGAGGAACACTCAAAGCATTTTCATAGCCCAGCATCTCTGGCTGATAGCCAGTTTACTGAGATGTAGCCCCAACAGAGAGGTGGAGGTTTGTCTTTATTTGCTCCAATTACTATGCTTTGTCAAAAGAGGTGTTGTTTGGCTTGTTGGCCACATCGAAAATTCCAACAGTCCAGGCCTGAGGACAGAAGGGGCTGACAGGAACAAACAGGGCAGAGTGGAGGTCTGATCTGATCCACCTGGTGGTACAAAAGGAAACACAGGAGGCAAACTCCACCGTTCTGTTGACTCCGAGTTTTCACGAGCACCTGGTTCTTGAGAGGGTAGAGCCAGGGTCCTAAAAGTCCTGCAAGAACCAACCATGGAGCCTTCGTATCTGGAGACAGAAAGAGGGCATGCAGCTTCATGGCTCCCTATGCCACTGGCATCCTGGCTAGGATCTGTCTTCCCAGAATGCCTCTGGAGCTTGGGCACATGTACCTATGCTTCCATCCTTCCCTAACT
Source organism: Sigmodon hispidus (assembly GCA_004025045.1). NCBI lineage: Eukaryota > Metazoa > Chordata > Mammalia > Rodentia > Cricetidae > Sigmodon > Sigmodon hispidus. The sequence continues at coordinate 169,517 of PVIH01002100.1, forward strand.
GGGTCCATGGGGACAGAGGGGTAAACTGTTTCTAGGTCAGTTTAAATCCACTAGCTGGAGACCAGGCAGGGTAGCATGCTGTGGATATCATGCTGACATCTGCAAGAGCTGCAAGGGTCCAAGACGGGAGCAGGTGCAGACAGTGTCCAATGCAGAGTTGGGGGACCGTCTTGAAGCATAGCACAGACCTGAGCCCTGAGCCCTGAGGATGCCACCTACCCTAAGGAGTTAATGTTTCCCAATCGTGTCTGGGTCAAGACTGGACAAAGTTATAGGAATGACCTCACGGTGACCATAAAACTCTCTGCCTGATCACACATTTCTGTATCTAAGACTCAGGATCTCTACCTAGCTAGCACTATAGGGAGGAACGAGGCCAAAATATGAAGGTTAGTTTTTTAAAACTACTCTGCTAGTACATATGTAGGATGATATATGTATTTAAAACTCCACTATATCCTACAAATACAAACTATCCACAGTCTATGTTACATACAGTATTACTTATGTATGTTAGTAGTTAGACTCCATGTATGTTAGTAATAAAATTACTACTTTGGCTAGTATATGTCACTAGGAATTGTTGTACCTTCTATCTGCATTTCAACCAGGAAATTGTATGTAAAGCAGGGCATGAAAAAAACCTGACCCTTCATTATATAACTGGGAATGATTACATAATAGAGGTCCTGGTGTGGCTTTCACTGTATGTGTACCAAGGGGGACCAAAAGAACACAACTCTGCGGAAACACAAGCCATCAGAGTGGTGCCAAACATTTTCTCAATATTGGCTTACATAATCCTAGTGACTGGCCATCCACATGAATCTTCTGCACTTTTGACCTTGTGTTTCTGCAGCACTGGATGGGGCGGCCCCATTTCGGGGTGACAGTTTGTTAAAGTGACGGTGCAGCAGCAATCAGAGTGCACGCGTGAGAGGGGAAAACCACTATGGCAATTTTGCTCAGGATACGGTCTCTAGCATCCAGCATGGCGATGATAACTGCATTGTGCGCTGAAGCCACCTCTGCCATTTCAAAATGGCAGGACGCTGATGACTGATGATGGAAGGCATTTGTACTAAGAGACATTTGAAAGACACGGCATTTCTTTGTTGGAGGAACCCATGAAACAATGATAGCAATAACAATAACAAAAAATAACTGCCTCTCTTCCGCTTTCAGTATGTGCTGCCAAGCAAAATGATCCCTCTTTGTGTCTCCTTTATGTCTTGCTGATAGAAAGCACATTTGAGGGCACCCAACACAAAGGGTGCGCATGCAGGTTATAAGCCTTGTAGATGACACTCTTTGGAACCTATAGGGGAGATATTGATTTACAGCTACCAAGATGCCACAGATGCCTTGCTGTTGCCGTAATGGGCTTACAATCACAATGTCAAGACAGTCGGAAAAACCAAAATCTAATCCAAGTACATTAGCCGCTCTACTTCCTCCAGCAGAATGCTGGGAAACTAAAACAGGGCCAAATGATGCCGTGGTAGTGTCTGAAACCACACGATGGCTGCCCGTGTTATAGATGCTCTAATTTATAGTATCCAAGTGTGATGAGTCAAGGTTGTACCATTCACCTTGACTGTTTCCCAGTGACGCAAAGTGATCTAAATACTGAAGGACTTGTCACATAACCCTAACCGTTCTTTCAAAGCCCTTCTAGAGGGTCGCCATGCCCTACTTTTGCTTTATCTTTTTTACAATTCCTTTGTTCATCCCCCTCATCACTTGTTGAACTCTTTGCTAGTTCAAGTTAAAATTCTCTGCTTTGAAAAGAACTTTCAGAAGCCAGAACTTAAGAGTCCATAGAAATTCCAGATGTCTAGATGTAAGATTCAGCATTTGAGATCCAGGGATCCAGGGCAGGCAAGATGGCTCAGAGGGTGAAGGCTCTTGATGTTCCACCCAGTGACCCGAGCTTGATCCTGGGAGCCACACAGTGGAAAGACAGACCAGTTCCTACATAATGTCCTAACCTCCACACCTGTACATGGTACAAACATTGCTTGTGTATACACACACACACACACCACACAAAAAATTACAAAATAAATATTGTTAAGGCTTTGTCCTCACTCTACTAAAATTATTTCAAAAAGAAAGACTTGAGTTCAAGTTCAGATGCTTCAGGCAAAAGGACCATGGATTAGTCACTCAATGCTTAATAGCACAATTTATCACCTGACAAGAGAATGGGCTGGAACAAATGAGCTGACATTGCTCAGCAGGGACTCCTGGAACCCCAGGGTGGCTCCTCATTTTGTAGCAGGAATCACACCAAAGCTGGTTGTGCTAGGGGATTCCTGGATGTAGGGCTTATTCAGTCTGCTCAGAAAACCAATCTGCGCAGCTAAGGGCCAGACTACTCACAAAGATGAGCTAATAGCCACTCTTATAATGTTGGTGGCATATCCAGCCTTCCTTAAGAAACAAGGCGTCTGGGTAGAATCAAATTCATCTCCCCAGCATCCTATGCACCACAGGTTTGCTGCACCTCACAGCTGCACAAACACTGCACCACAAAGCAGGTGGTTTAGACGGCACTGACTTACTGCCTCGTGGTTGTAGTAGTGGGAAGTCTACAGTCAGGGTGCTGACAGGGCTGTTCTCATCTGTAACCCGTGGGGAGACGCCATCCCTGCCTCACCCAGCATTCCTCAGCTTGCAGCTATATAGTCTCTCCTTAGCAGTCACTTGTGTCTTAAAAGGACATCAATCCTTTTGAATTGAGGTCTATACAAATATAATGACTTTCTGTGCAAAAGCCCTATTTCCAAATAAAGTCTCCTTCATTAGATTCTGTGGGAGGCTTCAATGTGCTATTTGAATGGATACAGGTCAACCCGTAATAGCAAGCAATCACACCTTGAAGACAAAATGGATGCACAATGGTGGCCAGAGTTCACCATGGAGAAGAAACAACTTGAATGTAGAGCACATGGTCTGAGGAAGAAGATGCTCAGGTTTCATGGGTTGGGCACAAATGAGAGATGGTGGGCACCCTTGCCAGTCACGTGCCCCTGACTGTCATTGTCATCATCTCCCATGTGCCTGTCTTCTGGAGTCCCTGTGTAGTAGCGCCAAGCCGACCTCTGCTGCTGAAATCTACTCACTGGAAGTGTCTGCTCCAGTTTCAAGCCCTTCTTGCTGCTTCCCCGTTCACCTAGCTAGACATGAGGTCTCCTGCCTCTCATCTTCAATGGCATTTTATCTACTTTGTGCCTTGAACTTTGGTCATTTTTGCTCTCACTCTCTCTCCAGACCACTCCCTGAGAGCATGGGCTAGTGCTTACTCAGTCCCTGGGCTTCCTGCAAGGTGCTCATAAACATTTGCTGAAGTCAACTGACAGGGAGGTAAAAATAGAAAGAAGTACTGCTATGTTGAAAACTTCACCACAAGGGACCTTTGAAACCAAGAGCTGCTAGAACCTTATGCTCTGTCCTTTCTCACTGAATCCGGTGACCTCTATCCCTGTGCCATATTTCTTTGAAAACATAAGCTCCAAACAGTAAGCCCCACCATCGAGCACAAGGGCTCTTGGAAACTATCATCTACTGTGACTAGAAGTTTCTATTATATGATAACATGAAGTGGTTGCCAGATCTTTGGAAATGCAGTAAATCTCAATTGGAAGAGGAATGCTATCTTCCCAAGGATGCTCTCAGCCTCTCTTCCAGGATCTGCAACTACAGTAGGTTATATAGCATGGTGAGATGAATACACAGGTCACCTGCCCCAGGCTGTGCAGCTTAGGAAAGGCAGGGTATCACTAATGGATGGTCTATCAATCATGTTTCTGATGCAAGATGTATTCTTTAGGAATCACGAGGCTCTGACTCTCTGGTAAGGGGAGGAGGAACAAGGATCACAGGCTATCCCACTCTGGAAACTGTTTGGCTGTGGTCACATGAATGACTGACACCCTTGAGAGTAGTGACCAGCACCACCATTGTCAGTGAGACGGCAGAGAGACCTCAAGTTGGTCCATTATCATTTTGGAGTAGACAAGTTCAGAAGTCACAACAACTAGCTGTGGAGAGCCATACAGTGGTCAGTAGGTCTACAGTAACAGAGACACTGATACCACCTAGTGCATGAAGTGAACCGAAGGCTGTGGGACTGTCATCCAGGATCCCACCCATCAGTCCCCTCTGCCTTTTTCCAGCTACTGGCGATCTCGAGAGGTGCTGGAGTATTCAGTAGACGGGAACTGAAACAGGGACCCATGATACAGCTTCCCCGTGCTCATCATCCATGATGGGGTTGTACTCTGTGTCGATCCAGTTGTTGGGAGCTCACTTGAACACATCTGTAAGTAGACCCTCATCCATGCTCTATAAGCAAGCCCAATAAACTCATCGGTTTATCAAGCTGAGGTTTGACAGAACCACTACTTTGGTCTGTCACTGGTACCTTCTTGGGGCAAATAAACATTTGTCCACACTTCTCCAGGAAAAGTTAATACAATACCCACGTATCTGTCTAATCACTTTCCACGCACTGATCAGAAGCCAAGCCTTTGGTTTCTAATCTGATGTGTTCAGTGGACAACTTGAGTTATGAGTCTTTAAAAAGTTCTACTTTCTGATGATTCTGTTGATCAACAAGCACCGAATCTTTATTTTAAATATGAGGGTGTGTACCATGTGCATGCAGTACCTGCAGGGGCCAGAAGAGGGCATCAACTCCCCTGGCACTGGAGTTACAAGCTGTGAGCTTTCACGAGGCTGGGACCTGAACCTGGGTCCTCTATCAGAGCAGGTGCTTTCAGTCTCTGAGCCCTCTCTCCAGCACTCCACACTGTACTCCACAGTCTCTGCCACTGTAAAGCTGACAGAGAAATTGTAGCCACATGGCCCCACTGAGCATTAGCAATGCTAGCCCTGAAAGAGAGTCTCACTGGCCATCTGAGAACCTGCCTTCTCTATCATCACTGCCATCTGTATACAAAAAAGACAAAGTCGCCCTCTGCCTAAGTTTCTAGCCTCCGTGGCACACCTGGCCAACTGTTGGGTGACTGAGAGCCCACATCAGTGGTGAGGAGACCCTGTAAATGTGTGGGGTGTTCTAGCTTAAACATAATACAGTGTCAAAAAATGCTGTTGGCAAGACAGCAGAATGAGTTCGGTGAGTTGAGTGTGCTGAACAGCTGAGACAAGGGCCTGCCAAGTGTCCCTGACACTGTGCTGACCTCAACAGAGAGCCCTTCTCTTCCTAGGAAGTTCAGGGGGTGATCCCAGGCAGCTGGCACAGTTACATTTCTTTCTATTTGATTTAGAAATGAATATCCATCCTGGTACTTAGTTGTTTTTAAAATTTATTAAAATTTCAATTTCGGGTTCTTCTTTTGGAAGCTAATTCTAGTGTTCCTTAAAGATATACTTGAAACCGAGAGATGGAGAAGAGATAGATGTGCAATTAAGAGAACTTACTGCTCCCACAGAGGACCAAGATCTGGATACCAGCACCCATGCTGGGTGGCTCACAACTGTCTGTAATTTCAGCACCAGTGGAGCACCACCTCCACAGGCGCCCAAACTCATGTGTGAGCATGCACACACAGACACACACACACACACACACACACACACACACACACTGAAAACGGAGCATCCATAAAAACACCTGTTTCTAGAAAGTGGAGCATATGTATCTCCCCCTATTTTTTCCACTAAGTACAGCTGAAAACTCTAAGCTTTCCATGTGAATCATACACAGAGGACTCATAAAGATGGGCAGAAAGCAGAATAAAGAGAACAAAAAGCTTCTCTGATAAAGACTCCTTAAAAATACAGACACTTCGCCAGGTGGGGTGACGCCAACTTTAATCCCAGTACTGAGGAAGCAGAAACAGGTATATCTCTATGAGTTTGAGGCCAGCCAGGTCTACTCAGAGAGACCCTGTCTTGACCAAAAATATACATGAAAATCCTAAACACATTATTGAAAATAATCAAAAAATATACAAATAAAAATAAACACCATGAACAAGTCAGACCTATTCCAGGATGAGTCTGATCTTCAGAAATCACTTAATATGACTGTGTTAGCTGCTATCAAGTTACAGAAGAGCAAGTTGGTATCAGCGGACGCAGAGAAACCAGTGAACAAAATCTAACATGTAATCATTTAAGAAATACTCATCAAAGTAGAACAGAAAAAAAAAACCCTAGTTAACTTACAAAAGGACATTGAAAATCACTGTATTTAAACTACCTATTAAAGAAAAGACTACTCTGTTCCAGAGACAAGAGATGGCTGTTCTCTCTCACCAGTCTTACTCAATATGGTACCCAAGGTTCAAGGCAGAGTAACACAGCAGGAAAATACAATCAAAGGCTTGCAGATCAGGAGGAAGAGACAAACTGTCTCCCATTTGGAAACTGTCCATGTAGAAAATGTCAAAGAAGCCACAGAACCCCTAGAACTGCTAAGCCCATTTGTCAGTGTCTTTACATAAGTAAAGTCAATTGCATTCTCATAGACTAGCAATGAAGGAATGGGCAACCAAAGTAAAAACATATACACATTTCAAGGAAAATAAAACAGTGTAAACCTAACAAAATACACACAGTGTCTGTAGGGGAAAAGCTACAAAACAACAAAAAGTCAAATAAGGGATAACATAAAAGAGAAGCCATGGCGATGAATTCAATGATTAATGTTATTTGCTTCTCAAAAATGACCTGAAGGTATGATGCAATTCCTGTCAAAACATCAGGAAGGTGTTTCTCTAGACACAGAAGAGACCACCTTGAAATGTATGCATTTATATGGGAAGGCAAAGGAACCAGAAATTCATTTCAATAAGTGAATTTTGAAAGTTCTGAATCAATTTATCCAATTTCAAGACTTACATAGTTAGAGTAATCAAGGCTGTGTAAAAGTCTAATTTTTTTGATAGAAGTGTAAAAGAATTCAATGGAAAGGTAAGATATATATGCATATTTTAAACAGATGCAGCAGGAACAACTGGATTTCACATCCTTCTGTACTTAAGCACCAGAACTGAGCCCAACCCCAAGTATCCACTCACAGTGGTAGGACCCTGGATGCTCCCCTTGAGGCCTTACGCCTTCAAGAAGATGACTTCTGATCTCACCCTGCTTCCTGCCTGAATCATTTTGATGTCTCTCTAATTTAATTTGCACACATATCCCAGACATCTGGGATCAATCTAATAATCTTACCATTATTATTACTCATTCCAAGTGTGTCTCAGCTGCCAATATCATTGGGGTTGGACTGTGATCTAATAACTTTAATTGTCAGCAATTTCTAGGTTCTTCCCACCAGTCCTCATTATTATACTATGTAGAAAGAATGAGTGTTTAATAATCTAGGGGACACAAAGTCACATCACCAAGAAGACAGTGGCACTGAAGGTCACCTGGGTTGTCTTTTTACCTACATGAACTGCCAGATATTTTACTTGTGACTCTTTCACTCAAAGATCTATTATAAATATCTCATATTTATTGAACACTTTATCATCTAGTTGTAAATCAATGAATAAACCCAACTACTATTTCTCTCAGCACAGTGACATTTCTTGGCTAAAACCTGAAAATGACAGTAATATCAATGCATTGACTCACCTTGTCAATAGTGTGGATAGAACATATGGATTTCTACATGGCTCTGGAGATGACAAGTCAAGATTCTTGCTAATGGAAGAACGCTAGCTTACCACCCTTGCCACCACACAAGTGACAAACAGACAACATAATTGCAGTCTGCCTGTAATTAACATACACCCAACTACAGCAAACATGAAAAGTTAAAATGAACAATTACACACTGGAGGAGACTGAACGACCAGCTGCGGGGTAGGGACAGGATCCATGGGTGAGATGGTGTTAACCAGCTAGACATAATTCCCTCTGAGCACTTCCTCCCTAAGAGTGTTTTCAGCAAGGAAGAGAGAGTGTCTCCTGTGGAGCCAGTAGATCCACAGAGCTGAATTGGTATCTCCAAGCAGGCAATTTTCCTAGTTGTAAATAACCAGCTGCTTTGCAAGAATCAATTAGGAGGTTCCCATCTCTTCTTTGAGTCTTGAGGTCATCCGTCTTCCTTTGTTAAACTTAAAAGTGGGGTTCAAGGGATCCAGAAAGACCAATACTTTGCCCCTCAGATATCCTGGGGTAAGCAAGGGAGTTTCATTTTTGTATCTCTCCTTCTCAGAATTCAAATGGAGTACTTTCAATTCTCTCTGCTTTTCTACAGCCATGAACTGTAGTTGGGAATTCTATACTACGTCTAGCCACAGAGAGATGAGGCAAGGTCTGAAAAAAAAATTGAGGAAAGTATTTGTACACTGTGTGAAAATTTATGCCTGTGATTGGTGTAATAAAGAGCTGAACAGCCAATATCTAGGCAGCAGGTATAAGCAGAACTTCTGGGTAGAGAGAGGAAGAGAAGGAGGAATCTAGGTGTGAAAGACACGAGAAGACAAGAAGAGGAAACAGGAAGTACAGGATGGAAGGGAGGTAATACCACACGGCAGAACATAGATTAATATAAATAAGTTCAGTTAATTTATAATAGAACTAGTTGAGACAAGCCTATGCTAAAGGCCAAGTTTCCATAATTAATAAAAAGTCTCTGTGATTTGGAAACCGCAGTACAGAGAAAGATTCAGGACACAAAATTACACACAGGTGCAGACCAGCTTTCACTGCAAGGATGCAGATCATCGGGCACCCAACAGCTGAGCTCACACCCTACCATCCTTCATGTGATTTATGCTTACTGCAATGGTAATAGCAACAATGGCACAAAATACCTACCAAGAACCTATTATGGGATGGCTATCTTAAACATAAGCTCCCTTGGTTGCATACAGCTATCAGTCTCACTCAGAATGAGAAAAACAGTTTAGAGAAAGTCACATGACTTAAACCCAGACTTATGTCTAGAGGCCTATGTCTAGACTCCAAAGATATATTCATGTAGTCCTGATTTTCCTTTTGCCCAATCAGCAAAAGCTGGACAAATCCCCACCCCATGGAGCATGGGTGTTTCCATTAAATATTTAAACATCAAAATATCTGGCATACCCTCAGTGCCTACAGGTTACCAGCAAAACCAGGCAGCTACAGCAGCTGGTGAGGGCCCAGGACTGGATGCACGAACTTCCCGAGAACATCTACCACATCAGTCTCTGCGAAGGAGAAATCAGAACCCACAAGCACGGAGATTATTCCCTTTTTTAAGAAATTAGATTTGGTGTGGAAAAAAAAAAAAAGAATTAGCTAACAGGTGAGCAATGAGGGAAAGGGCATGAGTAGAAAATATCAGAAAAAGGAATACAGTAGACTTGCAAGCTTACTCAACTTTTGGATAAACGAGCCTGATGAGGAGACCTGCCCAGAAACACTTGTGCATGAGCATGGTCACTGCACACTAGAGTTGCTTTAATACAGATGTTCTATCCAGATTATAAAATACTCTGGAGTTGACTAGAAGGATGAACAAGACAGAAAATAATCATGATTAAAAAAAAAAGGATGTGAACAATACATGTGATATGTGCCCACAGAGTAAATGCACATGCCCTTCTTCAGGTGTATTACTATGTTTATGTCTGTGCTTTGTGATGGTTTGGTTTTTGGCACACTAAAAGAAACACAGAGGTAACTAGAGTGGGGTAGGTCAGCATGCTGTGCCAGGAGCGCCACAGGTGGCTAAGCAAGGACTAGCCTGGCTCTGGAGTCCTGTCTCCTGGCCTGGAACCCTTTCCGCTGCCACACCATGTGTGCAGAGTGTGTGGTTTTCTTTCTAGCCTCTGTTAGTACTACAGTGACACTTTAAGAAGAACTTCCCCAGTCTCTGTGGCTCCATTACAAGCTCCAGTTTTCTAATTAGCACTACCATCCTTATCACTGACATCAGTGTCCTGAGTGACAAGTGGGGGATGACTAAATTCCCCAAAGGGTACAATAGCACTGGTCCCTGATGACCAAAGGCTTAGGGGACAAACCTGTGGTTCTTGGGTCACTACAACCCTCAGTTCAAAATAGGTATAAATGTAGCCCAGCACAACACTGTAAACTCATTTAAAACACTGAGATATTATTGTTGTTATTGTTTAACTCAAATGCATGGTCTCAAGCTGCCAAATGGTTAGACAATCTGGTCCAATACAAACATTCAGGTGGAGTGTGTGTGTGTGTGTGTGTGTGTGTGTGTGTGTATGGCAAGCTGCATACTTTTTTGCTTATACACAAAGTGAATACATCTGTACCTTAGGAGAGAACCAGAGAATTGGCTGTATCTGGAAACCCTAACTCAAGATATCCATTCTTTCGCCCAACTGAACAACTGCTGTCTGACCACTATTGCTTATCTTCAGAGCGCCACGTCTATGCTTTAGGGTATGAGACCGAGAAGCCTGGAGAAGCAAGAAAAGCTGTTGCTTAAGGTGGGATGAAAACGAGCCTTTTCCACATAAGAACATATAACCTGGCCCATCAGCTATTTGCCATGAGCTTGTTTCTCTTGAGGAGGCCCTTCTTTACCTTATTCAGAGTGTCCCTGGACACATTACTCCGTAACACTGGCCCATGGACCTGATTCATGTAATTCCAATTACTTTCTGCTGGCAGACAGCCCATGAGAAGAGTTAGCTTCAAAGCTAAGGGCTGACCATGGAGTATCCTGTGTGTGTGACAGTACAGAAAACAAGACAGATGCTCAGAAAGCACAGGTGCTGCTGTAAGCCACATTCCTCTTCAGCCCTGCTGACTTCCAGCTTTATGCCTGGCCCCGGGTATCACCTTCAACAAAACACTCTATTTCTTCTTCAACTACTTGCAAAAAGAAGCCTTGATTTTTCCTAGTTTATCAGCATTTAGAGACAACCTGTAGAGGGTACTTTCCATTTCAACACAAAGAGGGATATTGGGGGGGGGGCAAATCTGCAAGAATACCTTTATTCTGATTACATTACTCAAATAGAAAGAGCTGTGGATAACAATAACAATAATGAAGATGCCATTAAGGTAAAATATTTGATACTCACAAGATTAAATGCTGAATACAGTAATCTCATAATCATGGCAGGATGTTCAGCACTTAATCAACAATTACTCTGGGAAAATGCCCCAATCTTGATGCTTAAGCATCAGAAAAAAGGCGAAGGCAAAAGGCAGGAAATCAGTGTCAGAAAGGAGGGTGGGGATCCAATCTAAATATTGCATGTGTTATGATAAGAGCCCTGTATTTTCCTATCACTGCTATGTGTAAAAATAACAACCCAGCAACACACACTCCAAACCAAAACACTCTAGTCAAACAGCTATTTTTAAAAACCACTTCACTTAATAGTGACAGAGTCCATTAATCAGGATCCCTTGGGGGGAAAAGACTATCAGTTTTATTAAGGTACAATTCATACTTTATGCAAGAGTTTCTTCAAGCATGATGGAAGATAGAAAATGGGATGGCCCAGGCAGGAAGCCAGAACCTGGCAGTACTCTTAAGGGCCAACTCAGAAAGGGTCAGAGACAAACCATCCCCTCTAGAAAGGTGGGAACTCCTATCTTCAAAGAGTCTGCCAAGCAGGTATTATGAAGCATGTATATACACTCATATCTAGACCATTGAATAAAAAAATTCCACACGCCAGGTTAAAATATCTCATGACCAACAGGAAGTCAGTTAAGAACCTTAGGAGACAGTCAGTCACTCATTTACAACAGACCAGCATCTCTTTTGGTTTTACAACATGAGTTTTATTTTACAATGTTCTTTGTAAGGAACTAACCTTTCATTCAGAAGTCACCCAATGTGAGAAACACAAAGCCAGTCTTGAATTTTAAATGCTCCTCCCTTTAAGGAAAGCTGAGAGAAGGGCAGCATCTTCAAACTTAGACATGGTTTTGATAAGCCCATTCCATCTATCTACCAACTTGGCTGTATTATTTCACAGGAGCACACTGTGTAAGCTGCTCCAACAGCTGCTGAGCATATGACGAATTCATTGATGCTGCCCCTTTATTTCTGGAGAAGACTCATTTTCCTTCTCCTGTGGGTAAACACTGCAAATCTGACATCATGAAATACAACTGAAGCAGCAAATGACAGTGTCAAGCTACAATAACAGTGCTTCAAACAAATTACCCCAACAATCCTACTTTGCCGTTTTCTATGACCTATGGAGGTGAGTGAATGCTGTGAATGAGCACGTGGCATCTCTAAGGAACGCAGCTAAAACACAGCAATGTTTGCATTGCTTCAGCCTGTGGAACTATATAAGATTTTCCCCAGGATACACCAGTCCCCATAAGGACTCCCTTGACCTCTAACAGAACAGGAGAATAAAAAGAGAACAGATAAATTCAGTCTAGGTTACTCAGGCAAATCTCTCAACACTTGTGATAATCAGGCTGTCTGGAGGAAAAATTTAAAATGAACTAACACCCCTTCCACAAACCAACCTACAGTCAACCAGTTAAGTCAATAGGGTCATTAATCTTAACAGTCTTATTAATGTTAGCTATATAGAACCCCCTTTTATATAAAACAGAGACAAAATCATCCTGAGAAGTCAAGTGCCCCCTTCAAAAAAACAAAAAACAAAACAAAAACAAAAACACCTCTCTCATTATTTGTTTCTTTTTGGTGTTGGGGTTGAACCCAGAGCCTGTAGCTTCAGTTCTATCCTTAGCAAAACCAAGTTTCTTCAAGCAACAAAGTATTTTCTTGGAACTGGAACTACAGACAGCTGCCATGTGGGTGCTGGGAATCGAACCCGGGTCCTCTGGAAGAGCAGACAGTGGTCTTAACCACTGAGCCATCTCTCCAGCCCCAACAAAGTATTTTCTTAGACATAACTAAAGAATATTAGCAATGGCTTTTCTTGTCTTTATTGCATGAGACATTATAATACAAATGGAACCCTAGGCAAGTTCCCCAAATAACCCAGGAGTCTTCAGATATTCCGTCCTGTCTAATTCATACCTTCAGATGTCATCCACAAGCAGTGAGCAAAGACACGGGGTCTGCCCGTGGCCACAAAAGCGCAGAGTTCACCTGCCAAACGCCATGAAAGTCTTGTAACTTGTGAAGAAAGTGAAAGGCTACACCTAACACTTAAAAAAAAAAAATCTGCTGTCTGATTACCGACATGTAGGCTCTAGGCATGTGCTAATATGTAAGCTGAAATGTACATAAAAAGGAATTTGCCCTTCATGATAAGATGTGAATAAAAAGTTTATTTCAATTAAGACTCTAAACCTTGCCATCATATACTATGAGAATGAAGGTTGCCCACACTTAAGTCTTTTGCTTAGACTGTTGTGCAGGAAAAAATAGGAATACAAAGCAGCACATTAGCCTCCATCCACTCCCATGGAGATGATGAGCTGTGAGAGCTTTGGGGTCTGAATGCCCGACCCTTGTACATATCTTGCCTTCAATTCCTATCGACCACATGCTGCAGACAGAAGGTGAAAGTCCCCTCCCTGAGACTTTTCATGCTAGCAGAACCATATAGAAAAGAATAAAGATGGACTGCCTCATTTTGAGAAGGTACGATGCTGGTACATGATACTGAACAAATTCCACTGAGTTTACAGTTAAGGGCAGTAACCAGTCAGGGGCATTTCTATTTTTTTATGTGATAAGAAAATGCCAAGCTGGGCACACAGGTAACGAGAAGCCGAGTGTGAGGAGTATTCCTAATCATGTCTAGAAGTGCATTCGAGACCCCAGTGGATGCCACTGCTTCCTGCCCCTCCCCGCTCTCTGCTGCTCCCATCTACTGACCTAGCCTGCCATTCTCATCTTGAACTCCAAACAACAAAGTATTTTCTTGGCATAAAATTCCCCAGAGCAAATGTTTTATTTGAAAATGAGGACTATTCCACTTAGAGTTCTCATTTTAAAATTCCTTGGCTTTTGTTGGGGGTGCTGATTAAGGGCTTGGTTTGACCAGGTCCCTCTGAAAAGTATTTTCTTTAGGACCCCACCCCAGCCCATGTCTAGAGCCTCAGCCTCTGAGCTATAAACAGTTTGTGAAACAAAATAAAGAAGGTCTGTCCACCAGGACCACCACTTGGAGATATACAATTCCATAGGGAGAAGGGATTTTCACAGCTGACTGAGACATACTGAGATGTTCGAAAGCACAGTTCTCTGATTTTAACTAAGTGGAGTTTTCCTGTTTGTATTCCGTACATGGCCTTGGAAACAACCAGATACACAGACTCCTGAATATACACAGCAGAAGTGGCACCCCCATGTGGCACTCTCTAAACAGGAGCCACCGCTAGGACCCCTATGGTTCTCTCTGACTAAGGAGAATCAGGACTCTCGGTCTAGCAGGTCCATGCCTTCAAAATTTCACCCATTAAGTCATTTATTGAGGAAAAATGATGGCAAAAGAGTGCGGATCCCCTGGTTCCCCCTCCTCTACACACAAAATGAGAATGCTCTCAAGCTGACTGTGGTGGTTCCTGCCCAGCTGCTCCATGATGCTACTAAAACCCTCAGGTTTATAGTCTACATGGTTGAACCACACAGTGTGTGGGTTTGTGAACTGTAACTCAATAAAACATTATCCCTGAAGTCACTGTTTCTGTCAACTCTAATACAGCAGTGGCCTTTCTCGTTCCTTTACTGGGGAAGGCCAGGCTGAGGATTCTGTTGACATTTGCAGTGCAGGGTTGTAGATTAAACCATCCTCTTTCCTGGGGATAGGGCCTCATCCAAGCCTTTGTGCCTGGCCCCAAGCAGCTCAGAGGCCTACCAGCTGGGGCTGAGTACCCAGGGCAGGAGACAATGGGCTTCACAAGCTCCCAGTCCCCAGAGCCAGGCCTCTGTCCCTGCACCTCCTTTCCTGAGACACAGATGGAAAAGTTAGATCTCACTGAGAAAAATCAAATCCAATGAACACTAAATAATCCCTCTCCCGGTCAGTCCACTGCTCTAATTCAGGGACAGAGGTGAGGGAGAAACATTGTCTCCTCCTTCCTTTCCTCTTAATGAACATTCATCTAGCCAACTTCCTGATCACCCACCCATCTGCCTGTTGATTCTCTCTTCTCACACTCATTCACCCGTCCATCTACCCACCCATCTATCCACCCACCTACTACTAACATATCCTCCCAATGCCCACCTATCATCCATCCTTCCCTCACCTACTCATCCACCTACCCAGCCATCTACCAGGACTCTACTCTCAAAATAAACAAACAAACCAAAGGGAGACAACAGCCAAGCCTCTCGCCCTCCCCACCCCAGCTTTGGCTGAACCATCACCATCCTTATCTAGATCATGGCGGCAGCCGTCCTTCGGTCTCCCTTCTAATGCCCTGGTTAAGACATTTTGACAGGAAGTTGACCAATATTTTCAGTCATCTCAGTCCTTTCCAGCAGTTTCCATCACAATGAGAACAAAACCCTGCATCTCATTTGAGTTGCTCATTGCTCCAACTCTGTTATTTCTTTCCCTGTTTGTTTTGAGATAGGGCTTCCCTGTATAGCCCTGATTGCCTCTGCCTCCTCCCGAGGACTGGGACTATCGGAGTATGCCTTAACACCCAGCCCTCTGCTGTACGTCAACCAACCCAAGGACCATTGCACTTGCTCTCCGACAGGGCTTCTCCTGCCAGTGGTACCACATTTTGGACTCTGTATCAGTTCTTCAAAAAGGCCTCCCTGAGATACTTGGTCTAAAATTAATGTCTCACCCTCACAGAATCTAACCTTTACCTTGCTTGGCTCTTTGTTTTGGGCACCCAGCCAGATCTAAGACCAAATTACACATTCAATGTTCTGCTGCTGCCATAGGAAATGCCACCAGAGCAAAGGTCTCACAACTCACCCACTTCTTCTTAATAGATTCTTTCAAAAAGGCAAACGTGATTGCCAGTTCAGTTCTGCTCTTTATAATCTTGCATCTAAGCAGTTTGATCTGTAGTGAAATGTGTGGCAGGGCTGTTTGTGACTCCAGGAATACCTTCTCCTTCCCTTCTCCCATGGCTAGATTTGGTCAAACTAAACCTGAGACCTTAGATAAGAGACCCTAACTGGAAGGTAAAATAAACACATGTGTATATGCACACACACACACACACACACACACACACACACACACACACGGATGAACAGACGGACAGAGGGACGGACGGACGGATGGACTGGCTGTGCAAACTCCCCTTCACCTGTCAGGAAACGGAGTCAACATGAAATCCACACAGCCCTTGAGAACACAAGGAAAACTTCTTTGACTACAGAAATAATTTTGATTTGAAGTAAAAAGGCAAAACTTCAATTAAGTAAATCTCAAGAGCAAAATGATCTAAGAAACAGGCAGTGGGGGGGTGGGTAACTTTTTTTTTTTCTTTAAAGCCATTTGAATGGTTTAAGCAGCTTATTCGAGTGGAATACTTTAAAATGCCAGGAATTTAACCTCTTGATTTGAGAGCTCTGGAATTCAAGTGCTTCAAATTGAGAAAATAATACACAAGTAAATGGTTGTAATTTCTTCTTTGTGCGTCCTGGCATTGTGTCTCTCATATAGCCAACTCTGTGCATGGCTATCTTCCCCCAGGACCTCAGCCTCTCAAGGGAAGCCATGGAGCCAATACAAACACCAATCCATCTGAATACCAAACATCATTGCATAATTGAAATTATAAAGAAAGCTCTCTCCTTAAATATACAAACGAGGGGAAAATTAAGAATTTCAGGGGCATGTTGAAATGAGTCTCCTGGGAATCTGGACTTCACCGATATGCTCTACTCGCTAAAGCTTGCCAACAGTGGAGAGGAACATTCTAGGAAGTCCTGGAGTCATACGGTGTATTTATGGACCACCCACTGCAGTCAAGGACTGTCATCATCTTTTCCCTTTCATGTGACAATCTTTATGGCAGACAGCTCAGGTGGGCCTGTGAGGGCAAAGGCTGTCTGGAAAGAGGGTCTTTTTGCAAGCCTTTGACATGCTGGAAGGCAGCACTAGGCATTCACAGTGGCACACCTTTCAGAATAAATCTACCGAAACAGATGCAGCATTCTAGGAAAGAGATGATCATTTCCAAATTTTTTCATGTAGACATAGTCATACTGCAAAAGGGATAATTGGTACACCGTTCATTTGGAAGGCATTCAGCAAGCACCCATTACACACTGGGGACTCTGGCTACTGAGAAAAGGCGCATGGTTCCTGTTCATTCAGGAGAAACAGACACAAGCCAGCAATGGGACAATGCCGTAAAAGACACAGCAGTGTGTAGGCTTCCAACAGAAATTTGGACACAATCCTTTTACAGCCTATTGGCCAAACCTGCATGTTCTTCCCTAGCCAGAGCTCCTGATGGTCTGAACATATTTTCATTACTGAAAAAAGAAATCAAAAAGAAAAATATCTACTGACACATGAATATTATATGAAATTCAAATATCAATGTCCATAAATAAAGATTGTTTTTGGACTGAGTCATGACCATTAGTGTTCATTTGATCTGTGGCTGAAGAACCTCAGTCTGCAGCAAAATGAATCCACTGTACAACGTGGAAAGCCACAACATTGGACATGTGGCCTTTCCCAGAAGAGGCCTGCATGTGGATCCCTGGAATAAGCCAACAGAGCATGAATGAAAATTGGGGTTTTGTTTTTTAACCCCAATTGGAATATAAATATGTAAGAAACGACGTAAACTCAAGTTTGCTGTGTGATAATTAGCGGCAGAACATTCTGGAGAGAGCCCACAAAAACTGCTGGGTAGAAAGGAGAGCGCCCTTTGATGTCTCCATTTCACAGATGAGAACCTGGACTGAAGACATCAAAGTTTCCTTCAGGCCAAGGAGAATGGCACAGTCAGGGAAAGCAACACGTCTGCCATTGTAACACGTGTGCCCAGCTCACTGGCTGAAAAAAAAATTCTGTTGACCCAGAAATGCCTAGAGAAGAAGAAAAAAAAAATAAAGGATCAGGATAGAAAGTTCTGGGTTTGTGATTAAATCTTTAATCAAAAGGGAAAACAAATAAAAACCCTTGCTTATGAGCATTACCATCTTGAAGTCATCTCATCTCTATGTGACCTTGAATCATGTCTGCCTTCCATCTTACAGATGCCTCCTAAGGCAGAATTGCAACTATTGATGGTCTCACTGAGCATGTGAGAGACCACCCAGGGCTACTTGCTGAAGTCCCAAAGCCCCTTCCTTTACTGTAGTGCTTCTTAGAGCTGCCTGATCGAGTCCCCAACTTCTCAGTACTGGGAAACCAAGATTTCCATAGCCTGTGCAGACACAGAGGCCAGTCTACAAAACTCATCTCCAAAGCACCTTGCATACTTGAAATGGGAGCTTAGTAAAATGTGTAGGAACATGACACTGTTTTAACTAGTCAAGAGCAACTCAAAATCTACACCGTTTACATAGCAGAATGTGGCATGTACTTTGCTTGGTTCTCTATGATACAGGGCGGTATATAAAGATCATAAATTGTGCTCCAAGTTAATCAAGTACTTAAAATATCATATTTTCTTTCCACATGAATATCACATTCAACTACTACTTCCTTTATTAAGTATTTCTTCATTATTAACCTATTTCTTTTGTACCATATAATGAGACATGATTCACCATATCATTTCCATGTCTAAACAACACTCAGGCTACTATTGCTGTAGGAAGTAAAAAGTAATCATTATAAAGGGTCCATGATCTTAATGCACTAATATACACTGAGAGAAACTATGTGTCTGAGAGGTTAAAAAAAGAGAAATGCATATAACAAATCTAAAGTTAAATTAATTTTGAGTGATTCTTAATGCCCATCAATAAATGAAGAGGTTGAGTAACTGAATCAGATAATAATTCACTTAACCAGAAGTGAAATCCAAGAGCACCAAGATAATTCAGTTAATCAGAAGTGAAACCCCAGAGCATAGGGCCTAAGATGATCTTTGTTACACAACTTCTGGAAGTAAATCATGCTACCATAGGGTGTATGAAGATACCCAAGGAGCCAAGAGATGGCTACACTTACCTAAGCCTCAGTTTTCCATGGACATCTGGGGATAGAGTAAAAAATAAGCAGAAATACTGATGTACTAAAAGAAAAATCCCCCAAACAAAAAAACAAAACAAAACATAGTGGCACATACCTACAATTTTAGCACAGAGGCAGGGGGATCAGTCCCTGGCAGTCACCAGTTTGACTGTAAGTAGCTCCCTAGTTGTCACTGAGGCAGACTGTAAACTGGTCTGGGTCTGGAGAATGTAGGCCAAGGGGAGTGTGCGTTTGGTAGCATCCTTACCCTGTCTGCACAGAAGGTTCATGGGCCTAGAGAAAGGGCTTTCAGCAAGGACTTCAATACTCCTTCGAAGTCACTAAGGTTATAAACAAGTGACCCTGAGAACTTCTCCAGGGAAGGTAGCCCAGGGTCAGCAAAGTTTTGCAATGGTTCAAGGTAGAGATTTGGTTCAAGTTCAAACCTAGCATACTGCCAGGATAAAGAATCCTGTGTTTAAAGTGTAGTGTAGTGTAGTGTAGTGTAGTGTGTGTCTTATTTTCTTCTCAGGATCATGTCTAAAATGCCTTGCTAGTGAGAACTAATTCCTTTGGGCTGGAGCACCAAGTCAGCTTGCCAATGAATAGAAGAGAATCAAAATTCAACTATGGCTCACAGAATTGGGATGTAAAGACATGCCTGTCTCAGGCCTCCAAATACTAACAAATAATAAATATATGCCAACCCCAAACTTCTTTGTCCTCTCTTGCCAGGCATTGGTGTGGAGCCCCTAAACTCATTCTCAAAATCTGGCCAGCTTTCCTAATTCTGCTGTCCTCATGTAGGCTCCAGCTGCATTCCCCAGAAAATACTTATCCTGGCCAAGCTCTGCATCTGAGTTTGTACACAGCACTTGGCTCCATGCCGGCTGCAAGAACTCAAGGTCATGCCCCCACCCTCCCAAAGCATCAGCACTGCCATCTCCGTACTCCATGCATTGGTATCTTAGTCTTGATTAATATCAGTGTCTGTATTACAGTGTGGGTCAAGAGCATGGGATCCTAGAGCCTCCTGCTTGGATGGAAACATCAGGGGTATCAGGTTTTTGGGGGTATTTTTTTTTATTATTTATTTTTATTTAATGTGAACTGGGTTTTTTTTTTTTGTCTGCATGTACAATTGTATAAGGGTGTTAAATTTTGGAATTACAGGCAGTTGTCAGCTGCCATGTGGATGCTGGTAATTGAACTCAGGTCCTCCAGAAGAACAGTCAGTGCTCTTAACCACTGAGCCATCTCTCCAGCCCCTGTGCTCAGTTTTTCCAGCTGGGCAGCACAGTCCTAATAGCATCTCCTTCCCAGGATTTGAAGGGATGAATGAGCAAAAAGTAAGCCAAGGTGCCAAGAACCCAGTGGGTACCATTTCACAACAGCATCTCACTATTCCCTCTATCCCTTCTCTACAGCACTGCTTGATCACACAAACCTGGAAGGGCTCAGCAGGCAGCAGGCAGCACCCTTCCCACTTAGCATTCTCATCCAGATGTCTGAGTGAAGTGGGGATGTAGTGACATGGGCACCTGGACAACAATGCAGGGGCCACTTATGTCTGGCTGCGGCTGCTCTGGAACACAGTCTCCTGGCTGTTGAGGGAAGCCAGGAATCCAGTATCTATGAAATTTCCTGGATTAAAATTTCAAAATCAATCTGCCCAATCAACAAAACCCACCTGTGTTCCAGTGTACCAGGTCCGCCTGACCCCCTTAGAAAGCAGTCTGTGTACCCCACCCAGTGTGCAGGATCTCTCCTCAATTCTGCTTCTGCTACCTGCAATAATGGCACATACCTATAATCCCAGTATGGGGGGAGGGGAAAGTAAAGGGATCAGGGGTCAAGGCCAGTGGTGAGGCCAAGCTGGGCTATGCAAAACTGATCCAACAAAACCAAAACCCAAACAACAATCTAAAGAACATCAAGCTTCCATTTCTAAGCACACAGCCCCTCCACTGTCCAGAAAAACACCTTCTCTCTCACCTTTTCAGAGCAAGAGTCCCCAAGGCCACCTTTGCTGGCCATACCCTGGCCTCCACAACCCCAACCGAGTCCTGAGCAAACCACCTCCCAGTAATGAGCACTTAGAGGCACTTAGCAGAGAAGAGAGCAGAGTGCTTTATTGATACATGGGGATGGATTGATGACGACACTCTGTATCCTCCTGGTGGATTTCCCACACTGGCTCAACTGAGGCAGATTCTCGAAGCCAAGTTCCTGGAGGCCAGAGACTGCTCTAGGCCACTCTCCTGGCATCCACACCAGCAAGCAACTCCCTATCAGCATCTTGGGGAAGGCAGGGACAGCTAAGGACACAGTCTATTGTTAAAAGTCTCTCAAGAAATTCACACACGGACACTTTCATAACTGGTCACAAATAAATCCACGTTGCCACATCTTGTTTTCATTTCCACAAATGTGGTAATTCTACTGGTGTCTCAGTTTCTGCCTGTATAGATTCAAGCTGGACGTAGGAAAGCCAGGAGCACTGTTCCTGCCTGGCTCAGGCTGCCTTTGAAGGTGAACCCCATTCACCAACTCACTGCAAACCAGACACAGCATCAGATCCTAAGGATGGTGAAAATTCTAAGCATAAAAAGGCTCTTCACAAGTCTATTCCTTCATTCCCCAAAACAGAGGTTGGCTGGAGTCTTTGTGTGTGCGTGTGTGTGTGTGTGTGTGTGTGTGTGTGTGTGTGTGTGTGCGCGCGCGCATATGTGTGTGAGAGAGAGAGAGGCTGTTTGTGTGCAGGCCTGATGTCAATGTTAAGAACCTTCCTCAATTATTCTCTGCCTTAATTAATTAATTAACTTATAGGCAAGATCTCTCACCAAATTTATCTATCTATTTCTTTATTTGGAGGCTCACTAAACCTGGAGCCTACTAACTGCACTGCACTGGCTTGCCAATGAGCTCCCAGGCCCCTCTCTGTCACTCCTCTCTAGTACTCAGACTCCAAGCACACACCAATGTTCCTCATTTCTTTGTTTTTTTTAAATGTGGTTTACTCAGTATCAAAACTCGGGTCTTCATGTTTGTAGCATCTTACCAAAGGAGTCATCTCCTGCACCTTGTCGCCTCTCCAGAGTGGTCTTAAGAGAGGGTCCCATCAACACTCCCTTGTGTGGCCCATGGAGCTCCTACAACTGTGTAACCCTTACCTCTGGGCCCTCTTACAGTCTGCTGCAGGTGACTACAAACAGGACTGTAAATAAATGATTAATAATACCCAGAGGAGTCCTTTGAGATCAGGTCAGCCATTCTTGATTTTCAAAACATACCCCAGGCATGCCCCCCATCTTTATCATTCTTACTATCATAAAAAGGGTATCTGGGGAAATTAAAACTAGAAGGGACACTATGCAGAGTAATTTCTCTATCCTTCTAAAACAGTTTTAAATGGCTCATAAAAAAAAAAGTCCCAAGACACCCTGGGGGGCGGGAAGAGCTGTCCGGAGTCCTACATGGAGGGCAAGGTGCAATGGGTCTGAGCACCCCACCAAGGCACACACTGGAGAAATCATTAGTAAAAGTACTTCCTTCCATGTCCTGTCATTGGCTAGGGAAGCAGCCTGTCCTACCTGCTCACTACACTGCCTTTTTAAGGACACCTGCTGTCATTTTCAATGGGGAAATAGAGCGTTTCTCAGGGAACAATTGGCATAAAAGGGCTCTCCCATAATGCTCTTTAGTCTCCCACAAACTTCTGAAAATCAATCGTAGAGTAAGATGTGTCACCAGAGATCAAAGGGGTGAGTTAGACCTAAACAGGCAGGTGGACCTGACAGGCAGTCTGGAAAATGAGGGAAACAGTAGCAGGAATCAGGCTTCTTCAAGACCTCCAGGTCTTGTCCCTTTCCACAAGGCCAGGACAAACAGGCTGCATGTAGTCTATTTTGGTCACACAGCTGCAAACATATGATTGATGAAGATGTTTGGCACCTGGCTCCTAGGAGCAGTGAGCAGCAAGAAAGTAGCGTTCCAGCCACTGAGGAGTGCTCCTGTCTGGCTGTTCACTCATTCTTCACCATTCTAACCAAGGGAGGCAGCCACTCCAGCCCAGGTCCTTGAGACTCTTCCCCCAAGCCACAGGTTTCTTTAAACATCCCCTTATCTGGGAGAATAGAAACATATGTGTTCACGTGCTTGGTGTCCACCAGTCTCAGGTACAGCTCTCTTTTTGATGGAGCTTATCTTCATTGATTTCTATTTCTGACCTGCTTGATGCTGGCTCATTCATTATTCAGTGAAAACCTGGCCGTAAGACCAGAGTTTGATAGTTTGCCAACAGGAGCGTGAGCAGGTGGGACCCCTGTGAGTCTACCCTTCAAAGAGCCAGACCCCAGATAAAGCTGTGTATTTCCACTCCACGCACTATTCATTTTTATATTGGTCCTTCTGAAGAACAGATTATTTCTGCTTGAGTAAAAACTTAGCTCAGTGAGGTGTGGGGGGGGGGGGGGGGAGGAGATATGGCCGAACCAGAATGAAGGCTTTGATGGCAAAGGTTTGATCTAGGCAAAAACAAGTTTATTTTTGAGAAACAAATAGTTGGAAAATGGACCCCTTGGTAGCCTCTCATCTTGTAGTGTCCTTTAATTTCCAGAGAGAAGGCAAGTGGAGGTAGTCTCTATCAGTTACTGTCACCAGCCAGATTCACCCTTGCTCAGGGATGAGACCTGAGTACCCAGGATGCAGAGTCCAGGGGGACACTGCCAGTGTCCCGATATATGGCGATGCTTTTGCTGTTTACTTGATTGTTTTATTCTTTGCAGGAGACAGAAGTAAAGGAAATAGTATTTAAGCCATTAAGAAGAGTCAAATAGCAGAAGAAACTACTTTCAAAAATTTTCAGCTGGAACTCACTACTGAAGAAAGTACTAGAATTCTCCTTCTCCTTTGGAGAAACTGTTTTAAGAACAAACCATCTACCTACCAATCTATGCATAATTGGAAGCTCCTGGAAGACACTGGATTCAAGCATTCCAGTCTTCGTTGGGCTTCTCTCCCAGGTGAACCTTCATCAAGCAGTCTGAAACACAAACTAGCTTTGGGCTGAGGTCCTGATATGAGCCTTTTCCAGGTCCTGCCCTCTATTAACATCAGCATTACAAAGGCAAGACATGTGGGAGCTTCTGGGCACTCTTCTGGGATGCCATTCTTCAGAATACACCCGTGGAAAGACCACAGAGTGTGCAACTGCTCCCAACCTCAGACACTGTACCCAACAGTATGAGAGAGCCTTCACGCATGTCTTTCTCATTTGGAAAAATGAATAAGCCATCATGAAGAATGAAATCAAGATGGTTCTCCCATGCATCCCTAAAAAATGGTAACATTTCTAAACGTGAGTGTGTGTGTGCGCACGCGCGCGCGCACACACACACACACACATACACACACACACACACACACACACACACACACACACACACACGCACGAGTTAAAGGTCATCACAGATTCCCCGTAGGCCTTTGCGTGGATAAGCGTCAAGATGAGGGTAACAGAGTTTCCATGGTTGTCCTGTGGTAGACAGGAGATAGCCTGACTCACATGGTTTCTTCTAGAAACAGTCAGGATAATGATGATGGCAGCAGCCATGAAACTGCCAGGAGCGGGGCCTGGCACCCAGGGCAAGAGTCACCAACAGAAGCTCTTGGGATAAAGCCATGGCGCAGAGAGCCTTGAAAACACTTGACTAAATCCTACTTTCTACATGGAAGCAACTTTCAGACAAACACAACCAAGTGATACTTTAAAGATCAATTCAATACACTTCATTTCAGATGTCTCGTTCACATGATGTCTTTTCCATCTATACAATCTCATTTTCTAAAAACTACAGAGAAAGGTGTGTAGGCTAGGAAATATCCCTGATGGGAACAAACCCTTCGTCAACGTGAAGCCGACTCTCCCATCCTTTCATACTAACCCAAGCTCAGGACTTCCTGAAGTGGCCACTGCCTGCCTACTTTAGTTGGGAGAGGGTTGTGTGTTCCTTACTGCATGAAGTGAGGTACCTGTGTCTGTACAGAGGAATCAACTCCAGATTCCATGACCCTCTGAGCAGACTCAGACAGATACTGTCTGGGCTATGAATGAAGCGGATACCAAGTGTGTGTGGCTGGGGCTCTGCTTAGGGCTGGCACAGGAACTTCCTATTAAACCACACACAAATCTTGTTGGCTTATTTGATGAGACAGATTTGTCCTCTGGTCACTGTCCCACCTGCTCTGCAAGGACAGGATAAATGTCTCTCAGGTCTTAGAACAAGGCACTGCTTTGTCTCTTCTTAGTATCTAGTCTGTTTTAATTGTCTCCACATTGAACCTACACAAATCATCACACTCCTTTCTTTGTCCTAGCTATAAGGAAGCTTGAGCCAAATTTGTGACTGCCTACCCTGGATGGTTAATCTTGATTTTCAACTTGATGGGATTTAGAACCTCCATGGAAACACATCTAACGTCTGTAAGGGAGTTTCTATACTAGGTTAATTATAATGGGAAGACTCATCATAAATGTAGGTGGCATAACTCCATGGAGAATCCTAGACTAAATTTTTTTTTAAAAAAAGGCAAGCTGACTGGGATGTTATGTTACTGACTGCCTGAGGCTCCCGCTATCATGCCTTCCTCATTTTGACAGACCGTACCCTCCAACTGTGAGCCAAAATAAACCCTTCCCCTCCTTGAGCTGCCAAGCTAGGTGTCTGTCACAGCAGTGAAGGACATAACTAACGTACCATCGTATCTTATGAACCAATACATGGAATTTATATATCAACCTGACATATTCATGCTATCCCCCAATGCCACATGACCTCCCTGCTTCTTCTCTCCCATTGTTATGGTTTCTATACTTCCTTTGTGAAAGCCTCTGGTTGCAAGGCATTCTTTGTAAGCTACTGCAAAGGCTTTTGGGAGCATGGTGAAAAACGTCAGGCAAATTAATTGAATCCAGTCATCAACATGCAACCCTTTGCAGCAAGGCTCTATGGCAGATGGTAAGGAGTGCCAAAGTTGAGGCAAGAGCTCTGAGAAACTTTTCAGCTTTGGGGTCAACTCTCCGACAAAAACTTTTCCTTCTGGCTCTAGTTGTTGCGGAACATCTGGATGCCTGTGTGAATTGCATGTTAAGTACATTTTAAAGTAAACATAAAAACAGCCTCACAAATTCAAAGTCAGAAGTGACAGTCAATTCTGCTGCGCGTACTTGCAACCTGGTCCAGCAGACCCACACTCATAACTTCTTAGATGGTGGTGCTTTTGGCAATTTGTTAGGCTGTTCTTTGGATCGAATATACAGAAGTGACCAGATGCTGGAAGCCTGCAACCTGATGCAACATATAATGTACTTGGATTATAATTTCCACTGTTTTAATATCGACACAGATTAAGTATCCCTTACCTGTAAATGTGGGGACCCAAAGGGGTTCTGATTGCAGGCTTCTCACATTTGAAGATTTGTGCATACACACAGTGATATATCTACTATAGGGATAGGGTCTATAAACACCAAATTTGTTAATGTGTCATTTACATTGTATATACATGACCTGCAGAAAATATTTTTTGTAAGAAACCAAGATTCAACATGTAGAATTTTCATTAATGAAGTCCTTTGAGTTTCAGTTTCATGGCAGTTTGAATTTCAGACTTAGAATTTTCTGATTATGGTTGGTAAGCCTGTAAAAACAGTTGACAACCCTGGGTACTCAAAAGGGCCTGATGAATATGTTTAACCTGCACAAACTACCCAAATGTAATCATGCTTGTCACCTGCTATGGACATGCTATCAAGGTAGACCTGCTCTCCTGGCCACCAAGCAGGGGACACTAGTGCTATGGTCACTGGGCAGTCAGGGCCAGAGCTCTGGGCTGGCAGGACAAACACTCTGTATGCCTGATGCACCCTGTTAAAATATGCTCAGGCTCTCCTACCTGATTTAGGAAGATGGACGCCAGACTACAACTCATGGCAAGCATATCTGGGTACAGCAAGTTTTGGTCTTGCCTCATCACAAACAAAGGTTTTGAATGACACAGAGAATGGTCTTCTGCTAATGATGAGAAAAGACCCATACAATGCCAAGGATGGTCAGCAGGTCAAGAAAATTAATCGCAAGCTCCTTAATGGTGAAGACATCTTCTGAGAGACATCTTGTTAGGTAGCTGAGTCACCGTGTGAACAGAGAGTGAGTGGGCACCTGCACAAACTCACATGGTAAAGTTTGCCCTCTCCTCTTGGATTCCTGGTGCAATCCACAGATATAACAAACATAAAATGCCCAAGGCAGCTGGCATAAAACATGGCGTGTCACTTTATAGTCAGCTTTTAAAAATAGGTATAAGGAATATGTTTTAAATTAATAACCAACAGGTGCGTGGTGCATACCTATAATTTCAAATATCCAGGAAACTGAAGCAGGTCTGAGGCTAGCCTGGGCTAAAGGGTGAGGCACTATTTCAAAATAAAAGACTCTGAGTTACAAAATAAAGACCCCAGTCTACAAAACAAAACAAAATAAAAAACCAAAAGAAGAGAACACCAGAGCTGGGGACACAAATACAAGACGATCCCTCTGACTGTTCTCTATTATAATACAGAGCTAGGGCCTCTCTATTCTTGTTGATATTTCTAAATATCACAGAAGAGAAGTATGGTGGTTTGAATGTAATTGGTCTCCATAAGCCTATAAGAGTGGCATTATTAGGAAGTATGGCTTTGTTAGAGTAGGTATGACCTTGTTGGAGGAAGTGTGTCACTGTGAGGGTAGACTTTGAGGTCTCCTATGGACAAGCTACACACCCAGTGATACAGTTCACTTCCTGTTGCCTACCAATCAAGAGCAGAACTCTCAACTACTTCTCCAACACCATGTCTGCCTGCATGCCACCATGCTCCATCACGATGGTAACTGACTAAACCTCTGAAACTGTAAGTCACCGCAATTAAATGTTTTGTTTGTAAGAATTGCTGTGCTCATGGTGTTTTTTCACCAACAGAAACCCGAATGAAGACAAAAAGGGAGGGTGGCTCAATGTTAGGGAAAGGCAGTAGAGGAGGGCTGCCTGGCTTGGGGAGAAATTCTCTTGGCAGACAAGGTCTGATACCTGGTCCAGTTTTCTTGCTTGTTCATTGAAGGTGTAGGCAGCCAGGATCTTGAAGACTCTAGTTGCTCAGAGACTATGATAAGTTAGCATCTGAACAAACTCATCACACACAAACCTGAAGCCAGGGTAATATGTGGCACATCCTCATCAGAACCATCATCTCATATGCATCAGAAATGCTGTTTAAATGAGCTTTGTCCAGGAAAGCCAATGTTTCTGGTTAGACCCAAACCCTGAACACACAGTGAGAGCTAGCTGAGGAGGAAGACATCAGCAAATTTGGGCACCTAACTGTAACAGCAATGTTATTCATTCTTCTGGGAAAACATATCTCTCAATAGGAAGATTTCAGAATCTATGGCCAGGGATACCCAATTCTAAACCCACTTCCAAAGACAGGCTGAGTTTCACTTACTTGGAAATTATGGAATGAAAGCTTGCTTAAAAAAAAAAAAAAAAAAAAAAAAAGTCCAGACAAATAATAAGCTATCTTGAGTGTGAAATACAGGTCTGAACAGGAAACTCACTTGTGTTCCTTACACATATAGCCTAAAGGTGATTTTGAACAATGCTTTCAATATACTGGATCCATCCACCACAGAAGCTGAGGTGTGGGAGCTTCCACTTGGGGCGTGCAGAGAGGTACTCAATGTTTCACATTTGGTAATATTTCAAGTTTTGGGGTAGGAGTTAGTTATATTGCTTCATTTTTAATCACTTACGAATGGTGGACTATTTTGCTTTTTAATTGCAACACACTGTTAAGGGATTTGAAAGCCTAAGAGGTAGCATTAACCACTTAGTATTTACAAAGGCTGAGGTATAAAAGCTCTTGGTTTAATTCAAGATAACAAATGGTCCACTGAGCTGACAGGCCTTGCTGAGTACCTGCATATCCCTGAGAAAATCTGCAAAGGAAGAATTTTCTTTCTCCTGACAGCCTCCAAGGGTAGAGCATGACTAGCCCTGCCTGTGGCTGAAGACGGTATCAGTTATCTTGTATGCTGCTGCAAATTAGAAATCCCAGGGAATCCGGCCTGCTCATTTTCAAGATCCTGAGTGTTTACAAGCACAATGTTTTCTTCAGTAGCAACATGCCTAGTGTGTTTGGAAAAATAATTTCTAGACCAATTATGGTCAACCATTACCCATCAGGATGTGATGGGGCGGGGAACTGCTTTTGTCTATATAAACATTTAAAGTTGGCACAATGGACCAATGTGCTTTGGCAAAGACTCTTTCATAGTTTTGCTGTAAACTTTTCTTTTTCTGACAAAGCTAGTTTATAATCATTTAAGTTCATCTGAACCTACATTTGTGAATGAACTCTCTGGTTATGAATTTGAAAAAAAAAAAAAAAAAACACCAAAAAACCCTGCCCTGGGGAGAGATTGACATTTTGTAATCTCTGTCAGTGGACCTGCTCAAAATGGAGTCTAAATATCACACTAATGATATCAATACAAGCAGGTTCAGAGGGCTACATAAAACATGCTTCAATTGTCAAAGAAATTCTTGTGACTATGTGTTTCTCTCAGCTCTAAATTAACATTGATTCAACAAAATCTATGTGAGTCCTATTTTTTAATCATGGAAGGATTCTGAGGTTCACTCCATGTGTGTAATGGAAATCTGAAATCAAATAAGTGTAATGAAATGGATGCTGTTCATTCTTTTCTGAACATTTTCCCTTGATGTAACATAGACATAGCAAAGTTTACTTAGGGATCCCTGAAGTAACATATACTCAGCAAGGTTCACACAGGAATCCAGCTCAGTGAAACTGCCCCAAGTATTCATCTGGACCCTACATGAATAAAAAAAAGACTGCCAGTACCCAGGGAACCTGACTTCCGTCTCTCTAGACATTATATAACACTCCAGGGATAACCCAACCCTGGCTTGTCTTTCTACACCCTCCCTGCCTGTGATCAACACCAACCCAAAACAATCAGATGAGAATTGGTGGGCTCTTAAGGCAAGGGGTCCCCATGAGCATCCGCTCATTGGAAGTAGCTGTGTATGCCTGTTCAATTTCAGCAAACAAGAGCAAGTCAAACCATGAGGTGACCCGTGCTCATCAACCCAAACAGAAGGAGCTCCCCTCAACTGGACAGTAAACCTAAAACATCAATCAAAGATTTCTCTTCCTTCCCCTCCTGAGAAATGGTACAACAACTCCATCAATGAGGATGTATTAATTACTTTTCTATTGCTGTAATAAAACATGATGACCAGGGCAACTTATAGAAGGAAGGGTTTATTTGAGCCTATAATTCTAATTAGAGTCCATTACCACCATGGTAAGGAAGCAGGCAGGCATGGCGACTAGAGCAGAAGTCACTTGCTGATCTTAAATTGCAAGCATGAAGCAGAAAGTAAACTCACAAGAGTGTACATCTTTAACCTTTCGAGGCCTGCCTCCAGTGACTACCTCCTCCATCAAGGCCACACCTCCTAAACCTCTCCAAACAGTGCAACCAACTGGAGACCAAGTATTCAAATGCCCGGGACTATGGGGAGATATCTCACAAAAAAACAACAGATGACGACAATAGCTTCTATTTTGTCACTATGTAAAAGGGGACATGGAGCTAAGGTCCTTAGTGTCTGCTGTAGAGCCTACCTATTAAGTTATGGGGTTTTCCAAATAGGTGTCTGAGTTCAAACTGCACTCCAGAGCCTTTGCTCTATGAGCACATTTTCAAATTGTACTGTGAGGTCTGGGGAGATAGACCAGTATTGCAACTGGACTTGCAAACACAATGACCAGAGTCTCACCTTCAGAATCCATGTAAAGAAAGCTGGGTAGACACAATGTACTTACAGCATCAGTTCACAGGAGGCAGATCCCTGTAGCTCACTGGGCAGCCAGCCATGTTAGTCTACTTGGTGACTTCTATGCCAGTGACAGACCTTGTCTCAAAACCAGGGCAATGGTGTCTGAGGAACAATAGTCCTGGCCTTTATAAGCATGTGCACAGATGTGCGCCTGCATGCACTCTCTCGTGAGTGCACACACATATTCGTTCACAGAAAAATGGGGAGGTGTGTGGCTCGGAGTACAGTGTGCACTGAGCAGGCACAAGGCCCGGCTCAATCTCAAGAGTTCCTTTCCCCTAAAGGAGCTATGCTGTCAGGGTCCTAGATGGTGTATGTATGGGGCAGGTATTAAGAAAATAATCAGCTGTGAATCCTTACATCTGAAGAGGTTATATACTCTCCTGTAGCTGGGGAAGTCATGTGGTGCCTTTGTAACACCAGCCCCTCTTCTTCATTCGCAGCAGAAACTCATCTCTGGTGAAAACGGCGTGGGAAAACTCTCTGTGACAGCTGCTGAATGGCTGACAAGAAGCACCTCTGAAGGGCTCATCTTGGCTCACAGTTTGAGAGACATAGTCCATTGAAGAAGGGTGCGAGTATGCATCTGAGACTCCTCACATCTTACTGGAAAACAGGGAGCAGGGCTGGGATATAAAGCCTCAAGTCTGCCTCAGGTACCCACTTCCTCTAGGAGGGTTCTACTTCCTAAAGGCTCTCAAAGCATCAAATACTGAACCATTAGCTGAAGATTAAGTGTGCAAACATAGGAATCTGAGGGGCTATTCCATATTCAGTCCACGCCATCCCGTCTACCTGCCAGCTTGGAACTTCCGTCTTTTCCCAGTGTCAAAAAACAAAACAGAACAAAAACACCAATTAAAAAACAACATCAACAAAAAAACCAAGCTTCTCTCCTATCAACCAACCAAACAAACAAAAAACAAGGGTCAATCACTATGACAGGACCAGCTTCATTCACATGCCCACCTGGATGGTCACTGGAGGCAGTGGGATGAGAGTGGCCAGTCTAAGCGAGACATTACCTAGAAATACATAGATGGGTGGCTGGGTCGGGGAGGGAAGCCTTTCCACTTGCAAGTCTGGGTCAGTTTCCAAGAAAGGAAAAAGCAACCGCCCATTACAGCAACACAGATATTTTAAGAAACAGCCATGGGCACACAAAGGTCAGGTTACATATGCAAGTAAACACAGCTACTCAGCAGGTCTAGGGCCAGCACGCACGCACATCTACCAAGACTCCGCCAGCCTTGTCCCCTGTGATAATTGTTATTATTTATGAGAATACAGAACCATCAAGGTCATATGGTGTTGGTCAGGCGAAGATAATTTCCCAGGGTCCCAGAATCTTAGAAAATAATGGCATTTGCTCTCCTTCCCACAGTGTGGGGAGGGTGCAGTGTGTGTGTGTGTGTATGTGTGTGTGTGTGTGTGTATGTGTGTGTCTGTGTGTGTCTGTGTTTACGACATGCTCCCCTTACTGGTAAAGGAGAGATGAGAGGCTACAATCTCTGAGGATTAATGTCAGAGATGTAACAATTCCGTTAGCACTGAACTTTATCCTTAGACGTTCAATCTTAGAGACGAGGTAAGTGGATGGCTGGTGGCTGTATTAACTGGTCTCTGCAGCCACAACAAATGCTGTGAATGCGATGGTGCAAGCAACAGAAACTTGGCACAGAAATATGGACACTGAAAGACCAAGTTCAAGGGGCTGGTAGGTTTGGTAGCTCCAGAGGCTTCTCCTTGGCTTGCAGGTGGTTAATGTCTTGCTGTGTTCCCTTCCCCAGCACAGGGACACCAGCTCTATTGGACTGAGTCTTCTCCTTTGCTCTCACTGAATCTTAATCATATCTTTAAAAGCTCTCTACCCAAATATAGTCCCACTGGGGGCGGGACTTCTTCAACATGAATGACGATGGCTCACACACACACAAACACACACACACACACACAGAGTTTCACAAAATACTTTTTGATTTCTTTTCTAAGCAATGTTTCCTGGGAGGTGTTAGGAACGGAGATAAGAAACCCTCTGGCCTCAAATAGACTGCAGTCCATCTGGAGAGAGATATGGAAGGACAAGAGGCCTTTTGTGGGTTTTGAAGAAGAATGAAAAGATCCAGCAAGACTTGGCAGAGACTCCTGTCTCCTGTATCCCCCATTTCAAGGAGCAGAGTATGAGGTGCAAGAAGAGCTCCAGAGTGGGCATTTCAATTACAATAGCACTTCAGGTTCCCAAACAAAATAAATCCTTTTATGGCTGAACTGTCAAAATCATGTCTTTAGCCAATGTCACAAAGTAAAGGAGCCCCTTCCAAACTTTAGGACATCACCACCAATGCGTGTGCTAGGCACACGTAAGTTTGTGTATGTCTTAGAAAACAAAGAAAAAACAAGAACTAGGGTGGGAAACACCCCTGGCCCTTTTAGAAAGCTAATGTTTCTCCTTATAAGAAGGACGCTGAGGAGACAGCAGTGTGTTCCAGGAACAGAACAGGAGAATGGTGAGTGGTTGGTCCCAGGAGAGAACAGGAAAAACTAACAGTGGCACGCCTACACCTCGGAGACCACTGCTGCATGGTGTGTCTGCAGAGGTTACCTGGGAGACAACTGCTGCATGGTGTGTCTGCAGAGGTCACCTGGGAGACAACTGCTGCATGGTGTGTCTACAGAGGTTACTAGGGTGACAACTGCTGCATGGTTGTCTACAGAGGTTACCTGGGAGACAACTGCTGCATGGTGTGTCTACAGAGGTCACCAGGGAGACAACTGCTGCATGGTGTGTCTACAGAGGTTACCTGGGAGACAACTGCTGCATGGTGTGTCTACAGAGGTCACCAGGGAGACAACTGCTGCATGGTGTGTCTACAGAGGTCACCAGGGAGACAACTGCTGCATGGTGTGTCTACAGAGGTCACCAGGGAGACAACTGCTGCATGGTGTGTCTACAGAGGTCACCAGGGAGACAACTGCTGCATGGTGTG